>JBBGZY010002064.1:20000-170498 GCA_037952925.1 Lithobates clamitans | reverse complement strand
CAGCATTATTCTTAATGGCACCACAAACGCAGTGTGATTTTTCCACGACTGGTGGAAAAATGTGCATTTAAAAATCACCCCACCGGGTGGCACCCGCCCTTGCCTATCGGTGGGAGGCCTCCCATGGAGGCGGAGCGTTTTCATTTTTTGCTATTTTTCGGGTCCGTTGGGCGGTGTGATTGATAGGTGATTTACATTGGAAGAGGCGGGATCTGGGGGCCGCCTTATTAAAGAGGGGTTCCAGATTCCGATAAGCCTCCCTCCCGCAGACCCTGACAACCACAGCCCAGAGTTGTCGGGAAGAGGCCCTTGTCCCCATCAACATGGGGGCAGGGGGCTTTGGGGGGCACACTAAAGCACCCTCCCCATGGTGAGGGCAAGCAGCCTGGTATGGTTCAGGAGGGGAGGTTGCTCATTCCCGCTTTCCTGGCTTGCCAGGCTTCATGCTCTGATAAGGGCCTGGTATGGATTTTCGGGGGACCCCACGCCATTTTTAAAAAAAATTGGTGTGGAGTTACCCTTAAAATCTACAGTGTCTTGCAAAAGTATTCACCCCCCCCCCCTTGGCTTTTAGCCTTTAGTTCAACGTTTTTTTTTTATCTGAATTTTATGTAATGGATCAGAACACAATAGTCTAAGTTGGTGAAGTAAAATTAGAAAAATATATACATAAAACTATTTTTCAGAAATAAAAACTGATAATTGGCATGTGCGTATGTATTCACCCCCTTTGTTATGAAGCCCATAAAAAAGCTCTGGTGCAACCAATTACCTTCAGAAGTCACATGATTAGTGAAATGATGTCCACCTGTGTGCAATCTAAATGTCACATGATCTGTCATTACATAGACACACCTTTTTGAAAGGCCCCAGAGGCTGCAACACCTAAGCAAGAGGCACCACTAACCAAACACTGCCATGAGGACCAAGGAACTCTCCACACAAGTGAGGGACAATGTTGTTTAGAAGTACAAGTCAGGGTTAGGTTTTAAAAAATATCCAAATCTTTGATGATCCCTAGGAGCACCATCAAATCTATCATAACCAAATGGAAAGAACATGGCACAACAGCAAACCTGCCAAGAGACGGCCGCACACCAAAACTCAGGGCCCGGGCAAGGAGGGCATTAATCAGAGAGGCAGCACAGAGACCTAAGGTAACCCTGGAGGAGCTGCAGAGTTCCACAGCAGAGACTGGAGTATCTGTACATAGGACGACAATAAGCCGTACGCTCCATAGAGTTGGGCTTTATGGCAAAGTGGCCAGAAGAAAGACATTACTTTCAGTAAAAAACAAAATGGCATGTTTTGAGTTTGCGAAAAGGCATGTGGGAGACTCCCAAGATGTATGGAGGAAGGTGCTCTGGTCTGATGAGACTAAAATTGAACTTTTTGGCCATCAAAGAAAACGCTATGTCTGGCGCAAACCCAACACACCACATCACCCAAAGAACACCATCCCCACTGTGAAACATGGTGGTGGCAGCATCATGCTGTGGGGATGTTTTTCAGCAGTTGGGACTGGGAAACTGGTCAGAGTTGAGGGAAAGATGAATGGTGCTAAATACAGGGATATTCTTGAGCAAAACCTGTACCACTCTGTGTGTAATTTGAGGCTAGGACGGAGGTTCACCTTCCAGCAGGACAATGACCGAAACACACTGCTAAAGCAACACTTGAGTGATTGAAGGGGAAACATGTAAATGTGTTGGAATGGCCTAGTCAAAGCCCAGACCTCAATCCAATAGAAAATCTGTGGTCAGACTTAAAGATTGCTGTTCACAAGCGCAAACCATCCAACTTGAAGGACCTGGAGCAGTTTTGCAAGGAGGAATGGGAAAAAATCTCAGTGGTAAGATGTGGCAAGATCATAGAGACTTATCCAAAGCAACTTGGAGCTGTGATAGCCGCAAAAGGTGGCTCTACAAAGTATTGACTTTAGGGGGGTGAATAGTTATGCACATTACCTTTTTCTGTTATTTTGTCCTATTGGTTGTTTGCTTCACAATAAAAAAAAAACATCTTCAAAGTTGTGGGCATGTTCTGTAAATTAAATGATGCAAATCCTCAAACAATCCATGTTAATTGCTGGTTGTGAGGCAACAAAACAGGAAAAATGCCTAGGGGGTGAATACTTTTGCAAGGCACTGTATACCAGACCCAAAGGGCCTGGCATGGATTTTGGGGGGTCTTGATGCCGTTTTTTTCTTAATTCTGTCATAGGGTTCCCCTTAACCGCTACAATACACTGTATTATATACTCTGCACTGCACTATATACTCTGTCATGTTTTATATACACTAAACTGACTGCACTATATACTATGCACCATATTATGTATTCTACACTGACTGCACTATATAACAGTGGGGACAGAAAGTATTCAGACCCCCTTAAATTTTTCACTCTTTGTTATATTGCAGCCATTTGCTAAAATCATTTAAGTTCATTTTTTTTCTCATTAATGTACACACAGCACCCCATATTGACAGAAAAACACAGAATTGTTGACATTTTTGCAGATTTATTAAAAAGAAGAACTGAAATATCACATGGTCCTAAGTATTCAGACCCTTTGCTCAGTATTTAGTAGAAGCCCCCTTTTGATCTAATACAGCCATGAGTCTTTTTGGGAAAGATGCAACAAGTTTTTCACACCTGGATTTGGGGATCCTCTGCCATTCCTCCTTGCAGATCCTCTCCAGTTCTGTCAGGGGGGGTGGTAAACGTTGGTGGACGGCCATTTTTAGGTCTCTCCAGAGATGCTCAATTGGGTTTAAGTCAGGGCTCTGGCTGGGCCATTCAAGAACAGTCACGGAGTTGTTGAAGCCACTCCTTCGTTATTTTAGCTGTGTGCTTAGGGTCATTGTCTTGTTGGAAGGTAAACCTTCGGCCCAGTCTGAGGTCCTGAGCACTCTGGAGAAGGTTTTCATCCAGGATATCTCTGTACTTGGCTGCATTCATCTTTCCCTCGATTGCAACCAGTTGTCCTGTCCCTGCAGCTGAAAAACACCCCCACAGCATGATGCTGCCACCAACATGCTTCACTGTTGGAACTGTATTGGACAGGCGATGAGCAGTGCCTGGTTTTCTCCACACATACCGCTTAGAATTAAGGCCAAAAAGTTCTATCTTGGTCTCATCAGACCAGACAATCTTATTTCTCACCATCTTGGAGTCCTTCAGGTGTTTTTTAAGCAAACTCCATGTGGGCTTTCATGTGTCTTGCACTGAGGAGAGGCTTCTGTCGGGCCACTCTGCCATAAAGCCCCGACTGGTGGAGGGCTGCAGTGATGGTTGACTTTCTACAACTTTCTCCCATCTCCCTACTGCATCTCTGGAGCTCAGCCACAGTGATCTTTGGGTTCTTCTTTACCTCTCTCACCAAGGCTCTTCTCCCCCGATAGCTCAGTTTGTCCAGACGGCCAACTCTAGGAAGGGTTCTGGTCGTCCCAAACATCTTCCATTTAGGGATTATGGAGACCACGGTGTTCTTAGGAACCTAAAGTGCAGCAGAAATTTTTTTGTAACCTTGGCCAGATCTGTGCCTTGCCACAAGTCTCTGAGCTCTTCAGGCAGTTCCTTTGACCTCATGATTCTCATTTGCTCTGACATGCACTGTGAGCTGTAAAGTCTTATATAGATAGGTGTGTGGCTTTCCTAATCAAGTCCAATCGGTATAATCAAACACAGCTGGACTCAAATGAAGGTGTAGAACCATCTCAAGGATGATCAGAAGAAATGGACAGCACCTGAGTTAAATATTTGAGTGTCACAGCAAAGGGTCTGAATACTTAGGACCATGTGATATTTCAGTTTTTCTTTTTTAATAAATCTGCAAAAATTTTAACAATTCTGTGTTTTTCTGTCAATATGGGGTGCTGTGTGTACAATATGGGGGGCTGTGTGTACAATATGGGGTGCTGTGTGTACAATATGGGGTGCTGTGTGTACTTCAATGAGGAAAAAAATTAACTTAAATGATTTTAGCAAATGGCTGCAATATAACAAAGAGTGAAAAATTTAAGGGGGTCTGAATACTTTCCGTCCCCACTGTATATATTCTACACTGACTGCACTGTATTATATGAGGTATGTCTATTAAATAACAAGACTGTGATGCCCCCAGTAAACAAAGCAGTCAGAACCAGTTATAACTGCATGCGTGGTGACCTTGAACATGCTTGAACCTGCATGACAAGCAGCAACACTCTATGACGTTCAGTTGATTGTGAGTCGCCATTTAGTTTGGTTGTGTTTTCTGTAGTGTCCGGAAAAAATGTTACATTTAAAAATTGAACAATGTGTCAATTTGAAATGCGCCTGCTCACACAGCACCTTTTATAAAGCGGTTTTTAACCGACAAGCACATTACTACACTTGAACATCCCCCATATTCGCCAGATTTAGCACCATGCGACTTTTTATCTTTTCCCAAAAGTTAAATCAGTGTCTAAAGGGACATGTTTTGAGTCAGTTGATGCTGTGAAGAAGAAAACGGTGGATGTTTTGAAACAGCTGACAGGAATTGATTTTCTCCAAGCCTCACCAGTGGAAAACAAGACTGCAGCAATGTATTAGTGCAAATGGGGAATATATTGAAGGGGACAAGCATTCAATTTGTAATACATATAAATAAAGGTGAGTTATTTAATCAGTCTTTTTATTTAATAGACACACCTCGTATATTCTACACTGCCTGCACTGTATTATATATTCTACACAGCCTGCACTGTATTATATACTCTACACTGACTGCACTATATTTTATACTCTACACAGCCTGCACTGTATTATATACTCTACACTGACTGCACTGTATACACGCTACACTGACTGCACAGTATTATATATTCTACACCGACTGCATGCTCAATCCAATAACTAGCCTGCCTAAACTATCTCCATTAACTCACACTATACACGGCCACCCTTGAGCAGCCTTATATAGTGCGGGGCAGGGGTCTTCAAACTGCGGGTGTTCAGGAACTACAATTCCCATCATGCCTAGTCATGTCTGTGAATGTCAGAGTTTTACAATGCCTCATGGGATGTGTAGTTCTGCAACAGCTGGAGGGCCGTAGTTTGAGGATCCCTGGTGTGGGGCATGGACTTAGCTCCCTGAGAAATGATTGACCCTGCCTTTGTCCAATTATGGCTCTTACTGTACATCGCGCTGTGATTGGCCAAAGCATACAGTTCAGGCGCATGCTTTGGCCAATCAGCAGCCTTCAACGCACTGCGATCTGGCAGTGCATTATGGGGCCCTTCGCGATGTGCAAACGTCCTGCAAACGCCCCATTTGTTTGTTTGTTTTACAAACAAACGAATAAGTTCGACTCGAACATCGAGCCCATCCCTAGTCCTAAACAGTCTAGAGCAGTGATGGTCAACTTTCTGGATATGGGGAGGCCTCCAGGGTGGCCCTTAACATCGCCAAATGTCCGTCCTTGAAATTCAGT
Source organism: Lithobates clamitans (assembly GCA_037952925.1). NCBI lineage: Eukaryota > Metazoa > Chordata > Amphibia > Anura > Ranidae > Lithobates > Lithobates clamitans. Next base: position 165,036 of record JBBGZY010002064.1, on the reverse strand, counting down.
GAAAATCCAGTGTCAGAGACACAACAGAATATAGTAAAAGACTATGGGCATGAGAGAGACAAGAGATGGCCAGAGACCGTGGACATGATACAGGAAAAGGTAGAAGACTGTGGATATAATACATGAGATAGTCAGAGACTGCAGACAGACAACAAGAGATAGTCAGAGAATGTGGATATAATACAAGAGATGGCCAGAGACTGTGGATATAATACAAGAGATAGTCAGAGACTGTGAATATAATACAAGAGATAGTCAGAGACTGTGGATATAATACAAAAGATGGTCAGAGACTGCAGGCATGATACAAGAGATGGACAGAGCCTGCAGTTATAATAAAAGAGACAGTCAGAGACTGTGGACAGAATACAAGAGATGAACAGAGACTGCAGATATAATACAAGAGATGGCCAGAGACTATGGATATTGTAGAGGAGATGGTCAGTGACTGCGGACATGCCACAGAAGTGTGTCAGAGACTGTGGAAATGCTATAGGGTTACGAGAGTCTGGGGACATACTTCAGGAGACAGTCATAGACTGGAGACATATTACATGAGACTGCTAAAAATCACTGCCATAACAGTGCAATAAAGAAACACAGATTATTGTCTGCAGGGGCCACGAGAGCCGCAAAAGTACCAAAGGGCTGCATGCGGGCCATAGGTTGGGCACCAGGGGTCTAGCAAAATACACATCTGTTAGACTGGAGTAAGTGCTCTATACTACTGACATCACATGAACTTAGTTTAATTCAATTCCCTAACTCTTGCTATGATGAAGTTATATTCATAACACATGATGACACTGATGTATGAGACAATAACAATCAGTTACATTACACTTCAAAATCCAGCAGGCGAATTAAACACATTAAATCTCCTAAGTGATACAGTATATGCATCTGATTAACATAGTACCCACCCCAGTAATGTTCACTCTTATCTGCACAAAGCGATGTTAGTGCGGCAATCTGCCCCCCCCCAAACCAGAACATACTGCTCAGCACTGGCAGTCATTATATTTTTTTTTTTTTTTTTTAATTCAGTCTTTTTTCATTTATATGGCAAAAAAAAACCCAGTGGTGATCATATACCACAAAAAGAAAGCTCCATTTGTGTGAAAAAAAGTGATATAAATTTCATTTGCATGGCCGCACAATTACCAGTTAACATAGCAAAAAAATGGCCTGGTCACGAAGGGGGTGAAATCTTCCAGAGCTCAAGTGGTTAAAAGCGCATCAAAAACGCATGTCAAAAAAAAGATAAAAACACATCAGAAAATTCATCTACCACAACCCGCATAGGTGTGAACCTAACCTAAATGAAGCTAGTGAGCAGAACATGTTACATTGTTTCGTTTTTTTTTCATAAAAGTTTGATTTTATTGAATAACGTCACTGGTGATAGAGATGATTTTCTCCAGGACACAGAAGTGTTTCTTTTGGCTGCGAAGATGGAAGGTTGCCGAGTATAAATCAAATCTCTAAAGTTTTATCATCCTGCTGTAAATGACGTGGAAAAATTACAGCGCACGTGGGAAGATTAATCAAGAACGGATTCTTCACCAGAAATCTACCTTGGAAAAAAAAAAAAGGAAAAAGTAAAGTCCGCGCAGGTTTTATATGTGACGGAGCTGCCAAGAAATCCTCATAATTTAATTAAGGAGGGAAAGGTTGTAGGGAGAAGCGAGAGGTAAGCGGTTTTAATATTATGGCTAAACATCTGTTATAAAGCGCCGCCATCGCCCCGTCCTCCCACCGCCCCGCTCCACGCTAGTAATCTCGGGATTTTCTGTAATATACGTGGTAAGAGTTTTATGAAGGTCAGTCCAATGAAGGATGAAGTCTGTCTTGGAACAAAGCGTGTTTGGTTTCAGACACGCCAAATGTAGCTTGTTGCGTTAAAAAAATCTTTCTGCGTTTCCCGTATCGCATTCCTGATCACCTGGGCCATGACGGCTGCGATTAAAGGACTTTCAGGGTATAGGTATTTAAGGCTGTACAGGGCTAAAATTTCTTACTCTAGGTTCACATCTAAGCTGTTGCAGTTGATGAGGTTTTCAGGTGCGTTTTGCGTTTTTGAACATGCGTTTTTATTTTTTTCTCTTTAGCAAACTGTGTATAGCTGGTTGTTAAAGTGTAGTTCCACCCACTTTTACAACTCTTCAGCATCCCTCACTAAACTGTGCACTGTAAACTAATTGGATATTTTTTTATTTTTTTTTCTCAGCACCTACTGTATATCTGCTGTATTCATTTTTCACTTCCTCCTCCCTGGCCGTGGCCCATCGCATCATTTCCTGTTTGCAATGCCTTCTGGAAAGGGGCGGCAACTTCCTCTGACACTGCCGTTGCTATGGATACCTGTCCTGAAACCTATTACACTGCTTGTGCTGCACTGAGCATGTGCGAGATCTGCAAGGATGAGATGCAGGAAGCAGTACAGTCTGGCTTCAGATGCCCAAACTTAAGATGGCCACGGCCTTCTCTAAGTTTACAAAATAACAAACTACTGCTATAAACTAACAAAACAGACCATAGTTTAAAGACTAACTTTACTAGAATACATTAAGCTTGTGTATTATAGAGGTATTTTTATTTAAAAAGTATAACTTCGGCCGGAACACCACTTTAAGGAGTGGGCTGGGAAGCCGGCCACTGCAACCTTAACCACTTCCCTACCGCGCATAGTCATATGATGGCGGCAGGAACCCCTTGTCCCTCCGGGCCGCCGTTATATGACATCTTTTACTTTCTGAGCCTCTAGAGGGCGCCCGCCTGTCATGTCATTAGGCACCCGATGCACGTGCGCGGCGGCCGCGATGTCCGCCGGGCACCCGCGATTGCCCGTGAACACAGCAGGACCGTTGATCTTTGTGTGTAAACACACAGATCCACGTTCTCTGAGAGGAGAGGAGACCGATGGTGTGTTCCCAGTACAAGTAGCAATATAGGCAACATTTTTTTCCGCATTTTGGATAGAGTAAGGGAGGGTTACAGCCCCCCTGTAAGGTTTGCTTTTGCCTTCTTTGTCCCAAGGGGGAGATTTACCTTCACTTCCTGTCCCATAGACAAAACAGGAAGTGAGAGGAAATCCCTGCAAATTAAGTGAATCTCTTGGGGACCCCCCCCCCCCAGGTCAGCAGAACTAGTGACCCCATTGGAAGATTTTCCCCTCTTGCAAAAGGGTGTACCACATCCATAAATATTTCACTTCAAAAATCCATATTTGTCGGACTTTACTGGTACTAGATAGGACAAACATATAAATATATCAAAATAATATAAAATGTTATTCAAAAGTTTAAAACGCATGGTTAAAATAGCATAGGAAATAGTCCCTTTGAGACAATGTAGGCCATATATATATATATTATACCCATTCACAAGTCTCTTTGCTGGCAAAACAGTTGCTAGAACAGTGGTTCTCCACCCCTGTCCTCAGGACCCACTAACAGGCCAGATTTTAAGTATTACCTTGGGGAGATGCAGATTAGAATACTGCAATCACTGAGCAGCAAATAATATCACCTGGGATTTCAGTTATCCTGCAAACCTGGCCTGTTAGTGGGTCCTGAGGACAGGAGTTGAGAACCACTGTGCTAGAATGTCCCAAGAGTTCGACGCGTTTCACAACATGGGAGCCTAGACACGTAATAACCAGTAGAAGTCATGTGACCAACCTCTGGAATATGCAGGGAAGCATTCATAAGACACTGCGGGCACCACATCAAAGCCTGCATTTTATGAATGACTTGCAGGCCCTACACATACTGGAAACACAGCAACAACACCCCCCACCCACACACACACACACACACACACACACACACACACACACACACATACACCTTACCTAGTAAGGGATCCTGTAGCTTTCCAGGTCAGAAAGTCTGGAAGGTCAAAAAATTGACCAGTTTTATCCCAACATTCCTGGCGCAAGTTCTGCAAAAAAAGAAGAAGAAAAAAGAATAAATAATGTTTGGATGAAGTCACATCTTCACAGAGTTCTGTAGCTCAAGCTGTAATTTATCACACACAAATCAGAGTGGTGACTTCTCCCTCTTCCTGCCTATCTATACCTTCAGGTCTGTAGACACTTTTAATGAGAGACAGATTGCCTAAAAAGAAACAACTCTCTCTTTAGATTAACTTACATATACATACACACACATACACACACATACACAATATAACACATACAAACACATATATACAGGGAGATATAGAGAGCAAAAAGAAGAGAGGGAGGGAGAGAAAGAAAGAAATAAGAAATAATATAAATACATTGTAAATCATATTGTAAAATAACACATATTAATAAACTTTAAAACTTGTAAACTATCGAAAAAAATGTAATTAAAAATTACTCCAAAGCCTGCAACCTGCAGGTGGAGCGGTTGACTTCTTTGCACATCTTTTTTAAGGTTCTCCTAATTTGCTCCCTTGATAAAGCCCTCTTCATAGAGCTCTGTAGTTCAAGCTATAATTTAACACACACACATGCAAATTGGAGCTGCGACTTCTCCCTCTTCCTGTCTATACCTTCAGATAAGTCTGCAGGAGGAGTCAATGAGAGACAGGTTGCCTGAAAGGAAACAACTCTCTCTTTAGATAACCTATGGTTCTCTGAGAATCCTTTGTCATGGAACAAATGTTTATTTGTAAAACAAATTATATATACACAATATTGTCAAAAGTATTGTGACGCCTGCCTGCAGCTGTAACAGCTTCAACTCTTCTGGGAAGGCCATCCACACGGTTTAGGAGTGTGTCTATGGGAATGTTTGACCATTCTTCCAGAAGCGCAATTGTGAGGTCAGGCACTGATGTTGGACGTGAAGACCTGGCTCGCAGTCTCGGCTCTAATTCATGCAAAAGGTGTTCTATCGCATTGAGGTCAGGACTCTGTGCAGCTCAGTCAAGTTCCTCCACCCCAAACCCTCTCATCCATGTATTTATGGACCTTGCTTTGTGCACTGGTCCAAATCATTTGGTAGAGGGGGGATTATGGTGTGGGTTTGTTTTTCAGGGGTTGGGATTGGCCCTTTAGTTCCAGTGAAGGGAACTCTTATGGCGTCAGCATAGCAAGACATTTTGGACAAATTTGTGCTCCCAACTTTGTGGGAACAGTTTGGGGATGGCCCCTTCCTTTTTTAACACGACTGCGCACCAGTGCACAAAGCAAGGTCCATAAAGACATGGATGAGCGAGTTTGGGGTGCAGGAACTTGACTGACCTGCACAGAGTCCTGACCTCAACCTGATAGAACACCTTTGGGATGAATTAGAGCGGAGACTGAGAGCCAGGCCTTCTCATCTAACCTGACCACACAAATGCTCTTCTGGAAGAATGGTCAAACATTCCCATAGACACACTCCTAAACCTTGTGGACAGCCTTCCCAGAAGGCCTAAATACTCGTACACACGCTTAGATTTTCGGACGACTGTTCATCCATTTTTTGTGGCATGCTAGTCTCATGTCGAAAGTTAAGAGGTTACTCACAATACAAAAATTCTCGTACCACAGAATACAACGTCAGAAGTGACGTAATGTGTTGAGTAGTTTTGTAAAAAAAAGAGAATCTGACAGAAAGTAGTTAGAAAGGGTGTGTCACATCCCATAAATCTGAAAGAAACCAAAGGATTCCCCTGTAGCGGGATTTTGGAGGCACTACCATAGATAATACGGTATAGATAAAAATATACTTTTATTACAAAAATAGAAAAAAGTGACAAAATATATACAAATCAAATACAAAAAATATGTACAGATGGATACATCAAGAGCAAAGTACATGTGGTTATAGATACATATTGCATGACAATGGAGAGAAGACCAAAGGTCGAGATATAATAAGTCTCACTGAACCAAACTGAGTAGTTTTGTATGTATTCTTTTGTCTTTGAGCATGCGTAGTCTTGTTCTTACGGATTTTTTTTCATACGAAAACCGTACTAATGAAACGAAAATCGGACGTTGAGTTCACGTTCGACAAAAATTTTATAGTCTGCACATCCAGCTTTTGTCTGACAAAAAAGCGAAGTCGAAAGCACTGTACTAACGATCTGAAAATCAGTAATATATATATATATATATATATATATATATACACACACACATACACACACACACACACACACAAATATATATACAACTCTCTCTTTAGGTATACACATACATACACATAGACAGAAAGAAAGAAAGAAAGAAAGAAAGAAAGAAAGAAAGAAAGAAAGAAAGAAAGAAAGAAAGAAAGAAAGAAAGAAAGAAAGAAAGAAAGAAAGAAAGAAAGAAAATTGTAAATTGAATTGTACAATGTAAAAAACAAAAAACAAAAAAAAAAAAAAATTTTTCAATTTTCTATCTCTTGTTTTACAATTCAATTTACAATTTTCTTTCTTTCTTTCTTTCTTTCTTTCTTTCTTCTTTCTTTCTTTCTTTCTTTCTTTCTTTCTTTCTTGTTCTCTCTCTGTCTATGTATGTGTATATAAATATATACAGTGTATGCTGTATATATACACATATTATGATGTAGATCATACTTCGTGGGCACTTTATTAAGTACACCAATCAAGTAGAAAAACATAATGATTTGGCGTTTTTGGGTTTTTTTTGGTTTTCTTTTACAAGAACACCAAATTATTATGTTTTTCTACTCGATTGGTGTACTTAATAAAGTGCCCACTAAGTATGATCTACATCATAATATGTGTATATATACGGTATACACTGTATATATTTGTATACACATACAGAGAGAGAGAAAGAGAGAAAGAAAGAAAGAAAGAAAGAAAGAAAGAAAGAAAGAAAGAAAGAAAGAAAGAAAGAAAGAAAGAAAGAAAGAAAGAAAGAAAGAAAGAAAGCTTGTAAAAAAAAAGAAACTCCAAATCATTATGTTTTTCTACTCGATTGGTGTACTTAATAAATAAAGTGCCCACTAAGTATGATCTACATCATAAGAGTTGCCTGTTTTAGAGGAATCCAGCATATTAAAACCATCCTAGAAGAAGCAAATTACTTTGGACGTTTAAACACTGAAGATAAGGGGAAACAAGCAGTCGGTGTTCATACTTTTTTGGCAGATCTGTGGGAAGCAGCAATTAAGGAGCTAGACATTAATCTGCTGTGTATCTCTGTCATCAATTCTCTCATTCTTTACAGCGGAGGAGAGCCTGACAGCTTTTTTATATTTTTTACAGTGATGGAAAGAGTGTCAGGTATTTAAATCTTTATATATGAGCTCCCATTAGCGGGATGGGAAATAGAAGGACACTATCGCAGGGCTCCAGAAGGCTCTGGCCTTTTTCTTTGTCTCTCATGGGTGGAGGAGGCGAGATGGAGAATGGACTTTGCCCAGCTTCTACAGATAATGAGAGACACCCTGAAATATTCAGGACTTCTAACAGCTACATTAGAGTGAAGAGTAGTCCTCCTCTATTACCCAAACAAAGCTAACAACTAAAGGAGGAGACACCGAATATTTTGGCGCAAGCTGCCAGCAAGTTGCATGTTGTACTGTGTTAGCCATCAATAGCAGTAGAAGACATAAATAGAGGTGAGGCAACAGTACGTTCTAGTGCAAACTTTTAAGAACACTCAGTTCTCTTTGCTAGACAATTTTAAACAAAGTATGTACCAAAGACAAAGTACAGTAAACATCAAAGAGCAAAATGTAATTAGGCCTGGTCTCCTTGCCTAAGCAACTGGTATTCTTTGATGTTCCCTATGCTTGTGTGTGTTTTGTATGGGTGTTGAGTGAATCTCAGCAATTCTGTTCAGTAGATCAGACTCTGAAATTCACTACACCAGGCAGATATTCAAAATCCACCAAGTACTGTATAAAGGTCCGGTGGAGCACTTACTAGTTCAGGGGAGAGGTTTGGGCCACCCACTGCCATGGAAATATGGATATTGACCTAACCTGCAACCTAGAATCTGAACTAGGCATTAGGGATGGGTGAACTGTTCGGCCCAAGCATAAGTTTGGGCTGAACTTTCGCTGTTTGGACGTTCAGGTCGTTCGACAGTTTGTCCCCCCCCCCCCCCCGAACCGACCTCAATGCATTGCGGCACTGAACAGTGCATTGCAAGCCTTGATTGGCTGAAGCAGCCAGTTTAACGCCATGTAGTTCTGTGTGTGTCACTGCCAGTTTAACGCCATATAGTTCTGTGCATCACTGTATGTTTGGCGCATTATATTGCAGTATATTATAGTGTATCCGTGGAGTGTGTCTGTGTAGTGTGAGTACTCACACTAAAGTGCACCAAACATCTCTTTACATTGATTAAAGTGCATCTACGTACAGATTTCAACTTCTTCTTTACATTTGCTTATAAGCACCGCTCCCTCCCTCCCAATAATGTCTGGGAGAACAACAAGGAGAGGCAGACGTTCCCTTGGCACTGTAAGGGGGCCAGCAACAAATGTGTCCACAGGTAAAGGTCAGTCCTCAGGCAGGGCATAATTTCCTCCGTTTAGTGAGTTTGCCCATGCTATCCAGCCACAGCATGCAGAGGAGGTGGTGGACTGGCTTACTGAACCTTCCTCATCCTCCTCATCCTCTGTCATGCAAGCAGATACAAGTGTGCAGTCCCCTGCAGTTGCCAGAGTGGATAAACCTGCCTCCTTGTCCACATCTATTCCCGCCATAGCCCAAACAGCAGCCATTGAGGAGTCAGCAGAGTTATTTGACCACAGCGTCAGCCACTTGCTCCTTGATGATGCCCAGCCTTTATTGGATTCAGATGTTGGTTCTGAGGTTGAGGATGACAGGAACATGAGCCTAGAGAGAGGGAGGAACACTGGTAGACAAATTGGCATTCGTATTCCCCAAGCTGCAGCGTATTGCCAAGTTGTCTCCAGTGGTAATGATGAAGATGGAGGAGATAGAGATGATGATGATGATGATGAGGTCACTGATGCGACTTGGGTGCCAGATAGAGCAGAGGAATAAACTGAAGGTGAGTCGGCACAACCTCAAGGAGGCCAAAATCAAGAAAGAGTAGAGAGCAGCCACCCTATTCCATCACATTCTGCAGCTGTTATCTCCTGGCCCACTCCCCAAAGCTCAGCTGTCTGGACCTTTTTCAGCACATCTGCAGCAGATCGCACTGTTGCTATCTGCAAACTGTGTCTCAGGCACATCAAACGTGACAAAAACACCAACCATTTGGGTACCACATGCTTAATAAGGCATTTAACGTCCAACCACTCAGCCCGTTGACAAGAGCACCTAAAAGCCACACAAAAGGGGCACAAATCTGTCCCTCCTCCTCCTCCTTACCTACTTCAGTCTTTCCCTGCTATACCGAGTCATTACCTCTCAGCAGCCCCCACTGACAGGGATGATGGTATAGCACAGGGTGTCCCAGGTCCTAGCAGCACATTTGCCAGCAGCACACCACCAGCTGTAGACTGTAGCTGGCAAATTTCTCTGCCCCATCTGCTGCAGCGGGAAAAAAATACAGTCCCTGCCACCCACATGCCCAGCGTCTAAATGCAAGCTTGTCAAAGCTGTTGGCTCTCCAACTGCTGCCTTTCAGCCTGGTGGATTCTGCCCCCTTCCGTGAATTTGCACAATGTGCTGTACCACAATGGCAGGTTCCCAGTAGCTACTACTTTGCACGTAAGGCTGTTCTATCTCTCTACCATCATGTGCAAGGGAATGTGCTGGCATCGTTGGGCAAGGCAGTCAGCTGTAAAATCCACCTTACTGCTGACACGTGGTCCAGCAAGCATGGACAGGGATGATATATTTCGTTCACAGCACACTGTGTAACGCTGCTTGAAACTCGAAAAGGCTGCAGAACAGGGATCGGTGCTACAGCTTGTTGTGCCCCCATGTCTCCATACAGCTGGTGGTGATGATGCCAGACCTGTGAGCTCTACCCCCTCCTCCTCCACCTCCATGCCCTCCTGTGCAGAATTTCCCTATGAACATCAGGTACCCCCTAAGCATTTAAAGGGCTATTACCAGAGTCAGGCTAAAAGGTGCCATGCTGTAATTCAACTGGTGTGTTTAGGGGACAGGGACCACAGCGGAGCAGAGATTCTTGCAGCTCTGCAGGGACAGGCCCAGAGGTGGTTCACACCACGCCAGCTGTAGCCAGGAATAATGGTGTGCGATAATGGCCCAAACCTCCTGCCCGTCCTTAGACAGGGAAAGTTGACACATGTGCCATGCCTGGCACATGTCCTCAGTTTGGTGGTGCAGCGTTTCCTAAATATATTACCCAGGGTTGCAAGATGTGCTAATGCTGGCCTGAAGAGTCTGAAGCCGTTTCAGGCGGTCATACACAGCCAGTGCTCGGTTGGCTGAAATCAGCGGGAAATCCACCTGCCTGTAAACCGCCTGATTTGTGACATGCCCACCAGGTGGAACTAATCCCCAATACTCAGCCTAAGCCCAAACCCCAATCCTCAACCTAAACTACAACCTCCAACCTAAACTCTAACCCTCAACCCAAAGTCCAACCCCAACCTTCAAACTAAACGCTAAATCTCAACTTATATTCTGACCCAGACCCTCAACCTAAACTCTCTCCCCAATCCTCAACCGAAACACTGACAGACGCTTCAACCTAAACTGTAAACTCCAACCAAACCTCTAACCCAGGGGTCTCCAAACTTTCTAAACAAAGGGCCAGTTTATTATCCTTCAGACTTTAGAGGGGCTGGACTGTGCCCAGTGGGATTAGAAAATGTCATGGCACCAGTAACAATAGTGTGTACGTGGGAGGAATAGTGCCCCATCATTGGCGTCAGTGGGAGGAATTGTGCCCCATCATTGGTGTCAGTGGGAGGAATCGTGCCCCATCATTGGTGTCAGTGGGAGGAATAGTGCCCCATCATTGGCGTCAGTGGGAAGAATCGTGCCCCATCATTGGCGTCAGTGGGAGGAATCGTACCCCATCATTGGTGTCAGTGGGAGGAATAGTGCCCCATCATTGATGTCAGTGGGAGGAATAGTGCCCCATCATTGATGTCAGTGGGAGGAATAGTGCCCCAGTGTTGGTGTCAGTGGGAGGAATAGTGCCCAATCATTGGTGTCAGTGGGAGGAATAGTGCCCCAGTGTTGGTATCAGTGGGAGGAATAGTGCCCCAGTGTTGGTCTCAGTGGAAGGAATAGTACCCCACTGTTGGTATCAGAGGAAGGAATAGTGCCCCATCATTGGTGTCAGTGGGAGGAATAAAGCCCTATCATTGGTATCAGTGAGAAGAATAAAGCCCCAAGGTCCGGATAAAGGCAAGCAAAAAGCCACATCTGGCCACTGGGCCACAGTTTGGAGAACCCTGCTCTAACCCATAAACCATAAACATAACCTTATAATGACTATTAACCTTGAACTAGTATTAGACACGTGCAATTCGTTTCGTTCCGAATTCGATGAAATTTGACAAATCGTTAATTCATAAATATTCAAATTAACAAAAACCTGTTAATGAAATTTTCCTAAATTCGAAAATCCAAAAAAATCTAAAATTCAGAAATCCGCAGATCCGGAAATTTGGAAATCTGAAAATTTAAAAATGTGGAAATTCAAACACCCGAAAATAAGAACGAAAATCCAAAAATTAAAAAAAAACACGAAAATCCAAAAATAAGAACGTGAATCCGAAAATTAGAAAACCACAAAATTCGAAAATCTGAAAGGAGAACTGACTAATAATAACTATTACTAACTATTGAATTATATGTATTGGAATTTCCTTTCAAATTTGGCTGTTAGTGAACATAATGAATACGAATTTATCCGAAGTTACGAATTATCCAAAATAACAAATGCTGCATCTAAACGATCGGAACGTAATTAATTATTAATAATAATAATATTATTATTAATAATAATAAAGTGTATGCAGAGCTTCTAAACCTAACTCTGAAATTAAACTCTAAACCTAACACTCAAACTAAACTCTATCCTTAACCCTCAACCTAAACTCTGACCCTAACTCCTAGACCTAAATTGTAACCTTAGTCCTCAACTTAAACTCTATACCAATCCCCAACATAAATTCTAAACCTAACTTTTATACTAAATCTAACCTTTAACCTAAACTGTAACCTTAATCCTTAACCTAAACTCCACCCTTCAACCTCAACATAAGCTTTATCCCAACCCTCAACACCACTAATCCTCAACCTAAATTCTAAACTTAACTCTAAAATTAAACTCTAAACCCAACCTTTATCCTAACCTAACCTTAATCCTTAACCTAAATTCTACTCTTCACCCTCAACCTAAGCTTTAAACCTAACCCTCAACTCAAACACTAATTCTCAATCGAAACTTTTAACTGTGGGCGGCACAGTGGTGTAGTGGGTAGCACTCTCACCTAGCAGTAAGAAGGGTCACTGGTTTGAATCCCAACCACGACACTACCTGCCTGGAGTTTGCATGTTCTCCCTGTGCCTGTGTGGGTTTCCTCTGGGTACTCCGGTTTCCTCCCACACTCCAAAGACATGCTGGTAGGTTAATTGGATCCTGTCTAAATTGTCCCTAGTATGTATGAATGTGAGTTAGTGACCTTAGATTGTAAGCTCCTTGAGGGTAGGGACTGATGTGAATGTACAATGTATATGTAAAGCTCTGCGTAAATTGACGGCGCTATATAAGTACCTGAAATAAATAACTAAATAAAAAACCTTACCCTCTACCTAAGTTCTATCCCTAATCCCTAACCTAAACTCTATCTTTTACCCTCAGTCTAAGCTTTAAACCTAGCCGTCAATCTAAACTCTAACACTAATCCTCAACCGAGCTTCTAAACCTAACTCTGAAATTAAACTCTACGCCTAAAATTCAACCTAGACTCTACTCTTTACCCTCAACCTAAGCTTTAAACCTAACCCTCAACCTACTAATCCTGAACCTACATTCTAATCCCAGCTCTGAAAATAGGCTGTAAACCTAACACTCAAACTAAACTCTAACCCTAACTCTTAAACCTAAATTGCCTTAACCTTAACCTTAACCCTTAACTTAAACTCTATACCAACCCTCAACCTAAACTCTTTTACCCTCAACCCAAGCTTTAAACCTAGCCGTCAATCTAAACTCTGACACTAATCCTCCACCTAACTTCTAATCCTAGCTATGAAATTAAGCTGTAAACCTAACACTCAACCTAAACTCTAACTCTTCAACCTAAATTGTAACCTTAACCCTCAACTATACCAATCCTCAACCTAAAGGCTAAACCTAACACTCAAACTAAACTCTAACCTTAACCATCAACCTAAACTTTAAAGCTAACCCTCAGCCTAAACTCTAACCCAAATCTTCAACCTAAATTGTAACCTTAACACTCCAATCTATACCAATCCTCAACCTAAAGGCTAAACCTAACCCTCAAACTAAACTCTAAACTTAACCATCAACCTAAACTTTAAAGCTAACCCTCAGCCTAAATTCTAACCCAAATCTTCAACCTAAATTGTAACCTTAACACTCCAATCTATACCAATCCTCAACCTAAAGGCTAAACCTAACCCTCAAACTAAACTCTAAACTTAACCATCAACCTAAACTTTAAAGCTAACCCTAAACCTAAATTCTAACTCAAATCTTCAACCTAACCCCTAGCACCCATAAACCCAAGAATAAACTTACAATGGCCATTATCTAACACCAATATCACTTCTGTGCCAAAATAATCTATGCCGTAATATATCTACAACCATAGTGTTGTCACCAATATACAAGCAAATGGCACTGAAACGTCCCAGAGGAACACATCTGAACTGTAATAAGCTTTCAGCAATCATTTTGATTGCACCAACCACTTCACCGATGAAGACATGAACACATTATTTCGATTTTCCCTGTTTTACTGAATGTGACTGTTTGTATAATTATTGCCAACGTTGACTGGTTCAATAGATTTGCTTTTCCACTGTCTAATTTGAACGATGCCGCATTAAAACGTATTAGATCATCATCTGAATCATCCATTCTCCACTGTCCTCAGCGGTGTTTCGCATCACTGGGGCTCCTATTTTTAGCCAGCCTTTTGAAGGGGGGGAATAAAAGTACAATTATAACTCAAACTAGCTCCAAAACCGAAGAAACATAAGTCAGATATTCCTAGCCACCAATAACACAGAGACATTATCTGGCAATGCATAATATATGTGTTCTTTGCACTACGCGTTTCAGGTAATAAATCTGCGGAATGTTCAGACAAAATGCCGGGGTAAGCTGATTTACTCCTGCTAAGTAATGGAGAGAGCAAATGGACTTAAACAATTGATATCCACCTTTCAAGAGAACATACAGTCTTAAAGCAATGTTAATTATACTCCATTAACATGAAACTGTCAAACGTGTCTTGATGTTATTATTACTGGTGACCTTAGTCTGTCTGCACCTTACTGCCATGCATTTCACTGTGTTTATACAAAAAAGGAAGGGCTCTCTGTGGAAAATAAGAGCAGTTTAATTCATGTCTGTCCTCATTAAAGTTTATGTCTGGACAAAAAGGAAATTATATTTTATATATATATATCTATATATATATATATATATATATATATATATATATATATATATATAGATATATATATATATATATATATATCTATATATATATATATATATATATATATATATATATACACACACACACTCACTGTATAAACACAGAATATAAAAGGAGCAGTTTAATTCTTGTCTGTCATCATTAAAGTGTATATCTGGATGTCTAGGCATAAAAAAAGGAATATATATATTATTTTGTCTGAACAATGTTTATAAACAATGTTACTTTGTTTCTCTCTCATTCTCCGATCTGGACAATGCGCATAAACAATGTTATTATCTCTATCTCCAATCTGAAGACAATATGACAATAAGTAGGGTTGATTTACTAACATTGGAGAGTTGAAAATCAGGTGCAGCTCTGCAAAGAAACCAATCAGCTTCCAGGTTTTATTTTCAAAAGATTAAATGAACACGCTGAAGTTATATTCTGATTGGTTACCATGCACAGCTGCACCAGATTTTGCACTCTCCAGTTTCAGTTAATCAACCCCACAGTTACTTTTTATATCTCTATCTCTCCTCTGGACAATGTGTATAAACAATGTTACTTTGTATCTTCCTATCTCATGTCTGATCAAAGTTTAATAACAATGTTAATTTGTATCTCTCTATCTCTACCTGATAAATGTTTATAAACAATGTTACTTTGCATCTTTCTGTCTCCTGTCTGATCAATGTTTAAAAACAATATTCGTTTGTATCTCTCTATCTAATGTCTGGATAATGTTTCTAACCAGATGCTGACCAACCCATTGTAGCTTCACTGCTACAGGGCGGCCGTTCCGCACAGAATCACGTATATACTGTATATTAGAGGTGTGCATCTTCACTGGTCTCACGATTCGATTACGATTACCTGGTCAACGATTCGATACCGCGATGCATCACAATTACTGATAATGGTTTCCATCACAAACAAATTCAAGCATTGAGAAGAACTTCATTTTTTAAATTTTATCTGCTTTTTTTTTTAAAAAAAAGGAGGACACTTCCTGCATATAGCAGGTCAAGGACATGGAAGAGTCCAGGATATGAGGGAGGGGTAGGAACTGAAGGATGGAAGAATCCATGAATAGGAAAGGAAGGATGGAAGAGTCTGGGGATGGAGGAATCCATGGATAGAGAATGGAAGGCCCGGAGGAGTCTGGAGATAGGAACTGAAGGATGGAAAAGGATGGGGATGGAGGAATCCATGGATAGAGAATGGAAGGCCAGAGGGGTCTGGACATAGGAACAGAAGGATGGAAGAGTCTGGGGATGGAGGAATCCATGGATAGGAACAGAAGGATGGAAGAGTCTGGGGATGGAGGAATCCATGGATAGAGAATGGAAGGCCCCGGAGGAGTCTTGGAGATAGGAACTGAAGGATGGAAAAGGATGGGGATGGAGGAATCCATGGATAGAGAATGGAAGGCCAGAAGAGTCTGGAGATAGGAACAGAAGGATGGAAGAGTCTGGGGGTGGAGAAATCCATGGATAGAGAATGGAAGGCCTGGAGGAGTCTGAAGATAGGAACTGAAGGATGGAAAAGGATGGAGATGAAGGAATCCATTGGAAAGAGATTGGTCAGGCCAGAGGGGTCTGGACATAGGAACAGAAGGATGGAAGAGTCTGGGGATGGAGATGGAGGAATCCATGGATAGGAACAGAAGGATGGAAGAGTCTGGGGATGGAGATGGAGGAATCTATGGATAGGAACAGAAGGATGGAAGAGTCTGGGGATGGAGATGGAAGAATCCATGGATAGGAACAGAAGGATGGAAGAGTTCAAAGATAAAAATGGTGGTGAGGAACTGAAGGTTGGAAGAATCAAAGGGAGGATGTTAAGATGGTCATCATGGACTCCTGCAGGTGAGGTAGAGGATCCCCTGCGCTGTGTATATGGCAGGGTTGGGGGATGATGGTCTCCACCTGGAGTCCAGGGTTGGGGATGTCATGGTGCTTTCTGTATAAACATATTAAAGTGGAGTTCCACCCAAAAGTGAAACTTACGCTTTAAGGAGACCCTATTACATTCCACAACTGGCATGTCATTGTTGGGGGGGGTACCTAGTTTTGACAGGTACCTGCTCCCACTTCTGCTCGGGCCGCCTAGGCGGCCCCTCCCTCCCTGCAATCTTCTGGGACACGTCACAGGTCCCAGAAGATTGCCTGGCCATTCAGGACAGCGCAGTGAGACATGCGCACCCAGCTTTGAAGCTGCAAGCTGTCACAGCTGAATGCCCACATAAGTATTGCCAGCCCCGCGGACAGGCAGGGGGGAGAGAACGGAGGGTTTGGGCGGCCACGTCGTTGGATCATGGGACAGGTGAGTGTCTTTTTATTAAAAGGCAGCAGCTACACTTTTTGTAGCTGCTGACTTTTAATAAACAAAAAAACGAGTGAAACTTTGCATTAAAAATCTCACTCACTTAAAAAAAGTGCACTAATCCGGTGCACTACAGGGCACAGACATTCACACACACTGCTGCTGGGAGGTCAGGGGGGATAGAATTCACAGCTGACAAACAGCCCTGTGAAGTTCCCTGTACTGTCTCTGTGCTGACAGTTCCCTGGGCTTTCCTGTTTGCACATTCCAGCACACTAGGAGTTAACATAGTGGAATGTGCAAATGGAGCCTGTACAAGGTGTAACTAGAGTACAAACTCATATGTTCTGTACTTACTGCTGTTAAAATTACTGTGTGTTAATAAATGCCATGTTACAATCCATTAAGTGTCTCACTGTATGTGCTTTTTAACCACTTAAGGACCGAGCCTCGTTTTGAGATTTGGTGTTTACAAGTTAAAATCAGTTTTTTTGCTAGAAAATTACTTAGAACCCCCAAACATTATATATATATTTTTTCTAACACCCTAGAGAGTAAAATGGCGGTCGTTGCAATACTTTCTGTCACACCGTATTTGTGCAGCGGTCATACAAGCGCACTTTTTTTGGAAAAAATACACCTTTTTTTAATTAAAAAATAAGACAACAGTAAAGTTAGCCCAATTTTTTTTATATCGTGAAAGATAATGTTACGCTGAGTAAATTGATACCCAACATGTCAAAATTGCGCCTGATCGTGGAATGGCGACAAACTTTTACCCTTAAAAATCTCCTAAAAAATCTACAGGTTGCAGAGGGGGTCTAGGGCTAGAATTATTGCTCTCGCTCTAACAATCATGGTGATACCTCACATGTGTGGTTTGAACATTGTTTTCATATGCGGGCGTGCTCACGTATGCGTTCGCTTCTGTGCGCGAGCTCGGTGGGACGGGGCGCATTTAAAAAATGTTTTTTTTTCTTATTTATTTTACCTTTTATTTGTTATTTTTACACTGTTTTAAACAAACAAAAAAAATGTGTCACTTTTATTCCTATTTTATTCCTATTACAAGGAATGTAAAAATCCCTTGTAACAGAAAAAAGCATGACAGGACCTTTTAAATATGAGATGTGGGGTCAAAAAGACCTCAGATCTCATATTTACACTAAAATGCAATAAAAAAAATAAAAATAAATTAAATGTCATTTGAAAAGAAAAAAAAATTCTCTTTAAGATCTATGGGCGGAAGTGAAGTTTTGACGTCGCTTCCGCCCTGCAATGGTATGAAGACGGGTGGGGGCCATCTTCCCCTCACTCATCTCCATACCAAGCCAGGAAGAGAACCTGATCGCCTCCGCCGCTCCCAGTAAGCGGAAAAGGGCACCAGAGTGCGGCGGGAGGGGGGGCCCTCTCTCGCCACCGATAAAAGTGATCTTGCGGCGAATCCGCCGCAGAGACCACTTTTATCTGAGGGCTTTCACACTGGAGCAGTGCGCCAGCAGGACAGGAAAAAAAGTCCTGCTAGCAGCATCTTCGGAGCGGTGAAGGAGCAGAGTGTATACACCATTCCTTCGCCGCTCCTACCCGTTGAAATCGATGGGACAGCGCAGCTATATCGCCGGCAAAGCGCCTCTGCAGAGGCACTTTGCGGTGGTTTTTAGACCTTTCTCGTCCGCTAGCGGGGGGTAAAACCGCCCCGCTAGCGGACGAATACCGACGGTAAGGCGCCGCTTACAATAGCTGCGTTTTACCGCCGCCCCCGCCCCAGTGTGAGGGGCCTAACATTTGCGCAAACCAATCAATATACGCTTATTGGGATTTTTTTTTACCAAAAATATGTAGCAGAATACATATTGGCCTAAACTGATGAAGAAAATGTATTTTTTACAATTTTTTTGTAGCAGAAAGTAAAACATTTTTTTTGTTTTGTTTTCAAAATTGCCTTTTTTGTTTTGTACAGAACACAAAAGATAAAAAATTGCGGAGGTGATCAAATACCACCAAAAGAAAGCTCTATTTGTGGGGAAAAATTTTATTTTGGTAGAGCGTCGCACGACCGCACAATTGTCAGTTAAAGTAACGCAGTTCCCTATCACAAAAAATGGCCTGTTCATGAAGGGGTAAATCTTCTGGAGGTCAAGTGGTTAAGATTAACACTGAAAAACAGAAAAACGAGGATATTAGTATAAAATATAAAAGTTTATGTCAAGACAAAACTTTTTTTTTTTTTAAAGTTTTGGATAAAGTTGGGAAGGATTTGAACTCCAGCTGGAGTTTTGCTGCTTTCAGGGTTCAGTAAGTGACTTCTCTTCACTTCCTGTCCGGGTGACAACACTTTTACCAGAGAGGAAGTGAGGGAAGAGCTGCTACACAGACACAGACAGCAATAAAAGCCGGACAGGAGGTTTGGCCTCCACCTACTCTACTGAAGTAAGCATTTTTTTACATTTATTTATTTCTATCTGTGTTGCTGCTAAAGATTTCTCCTTTTCTCCTCACTTCCTGTCTGCTTAAACTGGTCACCAGGACAGGAAGTAAGTGAAAATCTCTCTAAAGGTGTCACAGAGAGAAGACCAGACAGTAGTAAAAATTAGACATGTGCAATTTGTTTAGTTCTGAATTAGTTTTTTAACGAATTATAACAAATTTGTTAATTCTGAAATTTCCGAAATTCGGAATTTGGAAATTCTAAATTTCTGAAATTGGAAAATTTGAGATTTCTGAAATTTGAAATTGCAGGAATTCGAAATTCGGAAATTTGAAATTTCGGAAATTCGAATTCAGAAATTTGGAAATTTGGAAATTTGAAAATCCGAAAATTCAAAAGAATGAAAATCCGAAAATTTGAAAACTCGAAAATCTGAAATAACTAACTAATAATAACTATTAAATTATAGGTATTGGAATTTGCTTTCAAATTTGTCTGTTTGTGAACGTAACGAATACGAATTTATCTGAAGTTACGAATTATCTGAAATAACGAATGCCATATCTAAAAGAATGGAACGTAATGATCTAATAATAATAAATAACAATAATAATAATGAAACCTTTTTTATTATTATTATTATTATTTATTATTAATTTGTTCCATTCCATTTGTTTAGATGCGGCATTCGTTATTTCGGATAATTCGTAACTTCAGATAAATTTGTATTTGTTACGTTCACTAACAGCCAAATTTGAAAGGAAATTCCAATACCTATAATTTAATAGTTAGTTATTATTAGTTAGTTATTTTTTCGAATTTTACTGGTTTTCTTTCTTCTTTTCACATTTTCTCATTTTCGGATTTTTGAATTTCCGAATTTTTGAATTTCGAAAATTCGGTATTCGGAAATTTGAAAATTTGAAAATTTAAAAATTGGAAAATCCGAAAATTCGAACATTGGGAAATTCAAAAATCCAAATTTTCAGATTTCGGAATTCCGAAATTTCCGAAAAAAAGGAAAAGAAAAGGAATGAAACGAAAAAGAACACATTTTTTGTCAGTGCACATGTCTAGTAAAAGTTTTCCCATTTTCAAATTCAGATGCAGATTTAGAATACTTTATTAATCTCAAAGGGAAACTATTAAAGGGGTTGTAAACCCTAGTGTTCCTTCTGGCAGTGACCGTCCCCCCAGCCCCCCCTGTTTTACTTACCTGAGCCCATTCATCTCCCCAGCGGAGACACGCTGTCTTTCTCTCCACAGGGTCCCGGCTCTTGATTGGATAGATTAATAGCAGCGCAGCCATTGGCTCCCGCTGCTGTCAATCAAATCCAATGACGCGGGCGCCGGGGGGGCGGGGCCAAGTCTAGCATTCTGTGTCTATGGACGCAAATGCTGGACTCAGGAGTGCGCTCGCAAGGTAACCCCCCCCCGGGAGAGCGCTTCTCCTAGGGAGTTATCTGATGTGGGGAGGAGTCGCGAGAGCCGCCGAGGAACCCCAGAAGAGGAGGTTCGGGACAACTCTGTGCAAAATGAGCCGCACATTGGAGGTAAGTATGATATGTTTGTTATTTAAAAAAAAAATAAAACACGAAGCCTTACAATCACTTTAAGATACAGTTACATTCTACAAAGACAACACAAGATCACAATAGCGAATGGAACAAGACATATAGGGGTTGATTTACTAAAGGCAAATAGACTGTGCACTTTGCAAGTGCATTTGCCCCAGAGATTTAGAAATGAGGTAAAGGTTCTCATGCAGGGAAAAATTAAAAAACAAACAAAAAAACAAAAACAAAAAACAGCATTTTTGCTTGCACATGATTGGATGATGAAAGTCAGCAGACCTTCTGCTCATTTTACGAAGCTCTGGAGCAAGTGCACAGTCTATTTGCCTTTAGTAAATCAACCCCAACGACACAATAAAATTACCAATAACAGCAATTAGTTCCAAATAAAACTACTATAAATTACTATATACTATAAATTAAATCTATATCCTAATAAACCATCCATACTACTAAAATACAACATATAATATACATTGGAAAATAACAGAAAAACAAACCAAAATGCAAATAGTAGACACAAAGAAAGGATTCCCTGTGGATTGGAGTTTAAAACAGAAATACGCAAATGAGGAAAATAAAACAGCACACACAGTTCCTTCCTCTTTATTTCCCCTCCTTTTGTTCTCTTTTTGTATTTTTATCCTCCTTTTGTATTTTTTTTTATTTGTTCCTTTTATAAAGTGTAAGTCAAGTTAAATCAGTTTTTTTTTTTTTAATACTATCTTGGTATTGTGTTAATTATTTTTTTGGGTAATGCTAGAGAAAGTGGTGTACTTTTTGCATTTTTGGAGGCTATCAGTGATTACTTCAAGGTGCCAACATCCTAAGTAGAGACAAAAAAAGTATTCCCCTTGGATTGGACTTTAACGGCACTCAAATATAAGTAGAAATAGTATTAGAGTAGAAAATCATTTATTAATGACACAAAGTATAAAAAGGTAAAACGAGGAGTGTACGTTACAACAAGCAACTGATAGTGATAGAGCTGTAATGAGTAGATGTTGTAGAAGAGATATCTTTTACCCAACGCGTTTCAGATTCTATTAGATCTCCTTCCTCAGGGGTAGAGAAGATATCAAATCTAGTAATATCAGTTGTGTGTTTATAGACACTCAATGCAGATTATAAAACAAATAACACAGGAGTGGAACCTACCTGCTTGAGGCTGGGACTGTGTGGATAGTGATAGAGCTGTAATGAGTAGATGATGAAGAAGAGATACAGTTGTGCTCATAAGTTTACATACCCTGGCAGAATTTATGATTTCTTGGCCATTTTTCAGAGAATATGAATGATAACACAAAAACGTTTCTTTCACTCATGGTTAGTGTTTGGCTGAAGCCATTTATTATCAATCAAATGTGTTTACTCTTTTTAAAATCATAATGACAACAGAAACTACCCAAATGACCCTGATCAAAAGTTTACATATCCCAGTTCTTAATACTGTGTATTGCCCCCTTTAACATCAATGACAGCTTGAAGTCTTTTGTGGTATTTGTGGATGAGTCTCTTTTTCTTCTCAGATGGTAAAGCTGCCTATTCCTCTTGGCAAAAAGCCTCCAGTTCCTGGAAATTCTTGGGCTGTCTTGCATGAACTGCACGTTTGAGATCTCCCCAGAGTGGCTCAATGATATTGAGGTCAGGAGACTGAGATGGCCAATCCAGAACCTTCACTTTATTCTGCTGTAGCCAATGACAGGTCGACTTGGCCTTGTGTTTTGGATCATTTGTCATGTTGGAATGTCCGAGTACGTCCCATGCGCAGCTTCCTGGCTGATGAATGCAAATGTTCCTCCAGTGTTTTTGATAACATACTGCATTCATCTTGCCATCAATTTTGAGCAAATTTCCTGTGCCTTTGTAGCTCACACATCCCCAAAACATCAGCGATCCACCTCCGTGTTTCACAGTAGGAATGGTGGACCTTCCATCATAGGCCTTGTTGACTCCTCTCCAAATGTAGCATTTATGGTTGTGGCCAAAAAGCTAAATTTTGGTCTCATCACTCCAAATGACTTTGTGCCAGAAGGTTTGAGGCTTGTCTCTGTGCTGTTTGACGTATTGTAAGCAGGAAACTTTGTGGCATTTGTGTAGTAATGGCTTTCTTCTGGCGACTCGACCATGCAGCCCATCTTTCTTCAAGTGCCTCATAGTTACATATATAGTTACATAGTAGGTGAGGTTGAAAAAAGACACAAGTTCATCAAGTCCAACCTATGTGTGTGATTATGTGTCAGTATTACATTACATATCCCTGTATATTGCGGTCATTCAGGTGATTATCTAATAGTTTCTTGAAGCTAACAATGCTCCCCGCTGAGACCACCGCCTGTGGAAGGGAATTCTCCTTATTGTGCATCTTGAAACAGCCACACCACATGTTTTCAGAGAGTCCTGTATTTCACCTGAAGTTATTTGTGGGATTTTCTTTGCATCCTGAACAATTTTCCTGGCAGTTGTGGCTGAAATTTTAGTTGGTCTACCTGACCGTGGTTTGGTTTCAACAGAACCCCTCATTTTCCACTTCTTGATTAGAATTTGAACACTGCTGATTGGAATTCTCAATTCCTTGGATATCTTTTTTATATCCCTTTCCTGTTTTATACAGTTCAACTACCTTTTCCCGCAGATTCTTTGACAATTCTTTTGTTTTCCCCATGACCCAGAATCCAGAAACGTCAGTGCAGCACTGGGTGAAAGATGCAAGGGTCTGTCAGGAGTCCAGAAACTCATTGACCTTTTATACACACAAACTAATTATAAGCAAACAGATCACAGGTGAGGATGGTTACCTTTAATAGCCATTCAAACCCCTTTGCGTAAACTTGTGTGCATGTTATCTGGCCAAAATCACCAGGGTATGTAAACTTTTGATCAGGGTCATTTGGGTTGTTTCTGTTGTGATTATGATTTAAAAAGAGTAAACACAGTTGATTGATAATAAATGGCATCAGCCAAACACTAAACCATGAGTGAAAGAAATGTTTTTGTGTTATCATTCATATTCTCTGAAAAATGTGCAAGAATTCATAAATTCTGCCAGGGTACGTAAACTATATTCTTCACCTGACGTGTTTCAGAGTCTATTAGATCTCCTTCTTCAGGGGTAGAGAAGATATCAAATCTAGTTATATCAGACGAGTGTTTATAGACGCTCCATGTAGATTAAAAACAAATAACACTGCCCTGGGGAGTAGCCGCCTTCTCCATCCCAGAATAAGGTGTCAGGTAGATATGATTTGTAGATATAGATAAAAGCAGAAATACTTCCACAAATACTTTAGGGGAACATCAAAGAGAGTCCCCTATGCCTAGAAGATCCAGACCCACTGAGGCCTAAAAATGGAATCCTTCATACGGTAGCTGTGTGGTAGATGGACCCTGTCCTATTAGATGGTGTAACAGGGGAGCACCTAATCAAAGAAGGTGTCCACACAGTCCCAGCCTCAAGCAGGTAGGTTCCACTCCTGTGTTATTTGTTTTATAATCTGCATTGAGTGTCTATAAACACACGACTGATATTACTAGGTTTGATATCGTCTCTACCCCTGAGGAAGGAGATCTAATAGAATCTGAAACGTGTCGGGTAAAGGATATCTCTTCTACAACATGTACTCATTACAGCTCTATCACTATCAGTTGCTTGTTGTAACGTTCACTCCGTGTTTTCCCTTTTTATACTTTGTGTCATTAATAAATGATTTTCTACTCTAATACTATTTCTACTTATATTTGAGTGCCGTTAAAGTCCAATCCAAGGGGAATACTTTCTTTGCCTCTACTTAGGATGTTGGCACCTTGAAGTAATCACTGATAGCCTCCAAACATGCAAATAGTACAACACTTTCTCTAGCATTACCCAAAATAATAATTAACACAATACCAAGAAATAAAACAAAAAAACAAAAACTGTTTTAACTTGAATTACACTTTATAAAAGGAACAAATAAAAAAAAAATACAAAAGGAGGATAAAAATACAAAAAGAGAACAAAAGGAGGGGAAATAAAGAGGAAGGAACTATGTGTGCTGTTTTATTTTCCTCATTTGCGTATTTCTGTTTTAAAGTCCAATCCACAGGGAATCCTTTCTTTCTGTCTACTATTTGCATTTTGGTTTGATTTTCTGTTATTTTCCAATCTATATTATATGTTGTATTTTAGTAGTATGGATGGTTTATTAGGGTATAGATTTAATTTATAGTAGTTTTATTTGGAACTAATTGCTGTTATTGGTAATTTTATTGTGTCGTTGGGGTTGATTTACTAAAGGCAAATAGACTGTGCACTTTTGCTCCAGAGCTTCGTAAATGAGCAGAAGCTCTGCTGACTTTCATCATCCAATCATGTGCAAGCAAAAATGCTGTTTTTTTTTTGTTCTTTGTTTGTTTTTTATTTTTCCCTGCATGAGAACCTTTACCTCATTTCTAAATCTCTGGGGCAAATGCACTTGCAAAGTGCACAGTCTATTTGCCTTTAGTAAATCAACCCCTATATGTCTTGTTCCATT
Source organism: Lithobates clamitans (assembly GCA_037952925.1). Lineage (NCBI taxonomy): Eukaryota > Metazoa > Chordata > Amphibia > Anura > Ranidae > Lithobates > Lithobates clamitans. The sequence goes on along the minus strand of JBBGZY010002064.1, from coordinate 139,664 downwards.
CGCTATTGTGATCTTGTGTTGTCTTTGTAGAATGTAATTGTATCTTAAAGTGATTGTAAGGCTTCGTGTTTTATTTTTCTAAAATAACAAACATATCATACTTACCTCCAATGTGCGGCTCGTTTTGCACAGAGTGGCCCCGATCCTCCTCTTCTGGGGTTCCTCGGCGACTCTCGCGGCTCCTCCCTGCATCAGATAACCCCCTAGGAGAAGCGCTCTCCCGGGGGGGTTACCTTGCGAGCGCACTCCTGAGTCCAGCACTTGCGTCCATAGACACCTAATCAAAGAAGGTGTACACACAGTCCCAGCCTCAAGCAAGTAGGTTCCACTCCTGTGTTATTTGTTTTATAATCTGCATTGAGTGTCTATAAACATACGACTGATATTACTAGATTTGATATCTTCTCTACCCCTGAGGAAGGAGATCTAATAGAATCTGAAACGCGTCGGGTAAAGGATATCTCTTCTACAACATCTACTCATTACAGCTCTATCACTATCAGTTGCTTGTTGTAACGTACACTCCGTGTTATCCCTTTTATACTGTGCTTCATTAATAAACAATTTTCTACTCTAATACTATTTCTACTTAAATTTGAGTGCAGTTAAAGTCCAACCCAAGGGGAATACTTTCTTTGTCTCTACTTAGGATGTTGGCACCTTGAAGTAATCACTGATAGCCTCCAAAAAATGCAAATAGTACACCACTTTCTCTAGCATTACCCAAAATAATAATTAACACAATACCAACATAGTATAAAAAAACAAAAAAAAAAACCTGTTTTAGCTCGACTTACACTTTATAAAAGGAACGAATAAAAAAAATTAAAAAATACAAAAAGAGGATAAAAATGCAAAAAGAGAACAAAACGAGGGGAAATAAAGAGGAAGGAACTGTGTGTGCCGTTTTATTTTCCTCATTTGTGTATTTCTGTTTTTCGGGTCACACCCTTTCTGCTGCTTTCACAATACTCTGTCTGACTCCAAAATCCTAGATAATCCCATCCACGCTGTTTATGTCAGTCTAGTTCCCTGCAGTGCTTAGAAACACTCGGCCATTTTTAATTTAAAGTGTATAGAACTCAAAACTGAAAATGTAATATAGTGCACTTTGCTAGTCCTGGGTGCGGCGTTTTCTTTTTTCAAGATGTTTTCTTTTTTTTTTTTGGCTTTATTTCCATTTGACAATCCTGCCCCTGAGTGGCTACCTCATTCCTCCACTGGGGTGGGGGGGGGGCAATTGGTGGTGTATAGAAGATAGGAAGGAAGTTATTATATGGTGCAGCGCACAGGAAGTGACAAGGATACCGCATTTCTAGCAATATTAGCAAGTACAGTATATTCTGAAAATATTCTAATATTCTTTTTCTTTTTGTTTCATAAAGTTTCTAATATTCTTAGCTTGAAATAAACAAAAAACAAAAAAAAAAAAACGTATACAGCCACTACATATAAGGACTTTAAGCCGTAATATATTTCATGTTTGCACTTCTTGAGTTTAGTTATCCTTAAAAAGAACTATAGGCAATTTTTTTGGGATAGAATAAGGGAGGGCTTAGATTGTAAGCTCCTTGAGGGTATAGGGACTGATGTGAATGTATAATATATATGTGAAGCGCTGCGTAAATTGACGGCGCTATATAAGTACCTGCAATAAATAAAACAATAATAAATCACCCCTGTCAGATTTTTTTTTAGCCATCTGTGTCTCATTGCGAAGATTTCCTTTCACTTCCTGTCCCATAACCAAAACAGAAAGTGAGAGGAAATCCCTGCAAATTAAGGGAATCCCTTGGGGGACCCCCCCCAGGTCACCAGAACTAGTGTCCCCATTGGAAGATGTCCCCTCTATTACTTTTCTGAAAAAAATTCAAAATTTGGGATTTTCTTTTACTTTCACTTTCAATGATAATGGTAAACAGGACAAATAGAGAGGGTGATGCGGTAATGCAATGCTGTACCCAAATAACATTTTGGTTCTTTTTCCCCACAAAGAGGGATTTCTTTTAGTGGTATTTGATCACCTCTGCGGTTTTTATTTTTTGCACTATATACAAAAAAAAGACCAAAAATTAAAAAAAAACAAAAAAAAGACCAAAAATTAAAAAAAAACAAAAAAACAAAAACAAAAAAACAATATTTCTTACTTTCCGCTATAAAACATATGTTTAAAAAAAATGGATCAAATGACTTCATAAATGTAGGCCAATATGTATTCTGCTACATATTTTTTCATTAAAAAAAAAAAAATCACACAAAGAATATATCGATCGGTTATAGTGTCTAAAAATTATGGGATATATACTGGAATTTTAATTTTTTTACTAGTAATGGCGGCGATCAGCAACTCATACCGGGCAATCGGACACCTAACTGACACTTTGTGGGAACTAGTGCATAGCTCCCAACTCTCCCTGATTTGGAGGGACTGTCCCTGATTTGGAGCAATGTCCCTCTGTCCCTCTTTCCTCCTCATTTGTCCCTCATTTTGGTCTGATCCATATAGTTGTGTATAAAATGCACTTTTTATCTATCAAAAAAATGTTTTCCAGCGCTAAAAATTTCATCCGATTTCTAAATTGCTGCATTTGTAAATTCCAAAAGCCAATATAAAGGAATAGTAGTGGTAAAAAAAAAAAAAAAAGCACTTGTGGATTTAACTAATTTTTTTTTGTACAATTCTCCTTTAAGGGGGTGTGGCCAGGGGGTGTGTCCTATGCCTGCATGCTTTTGCTGATAGGTGTCCCTCATTCCCATCTCAAAAAGTTGGGAGGTATGCCAGTGACACTAATACAGTGATCAGTACTAAAAATATGCGATCAGTACTAAAAATATGCACTGTACTAATGACCCTGGCTGGAAAGGGGTTAAACATCTAGGGCAATCAAAGGGTTAAATGTGTGCCTGTAGTTTACAGAAGGCTGATAACATTGTTTGTTCTTTCAGTTCGGTGCACAGGAAGTGACAATGACAATACATTTTTGGCAGGATCAACAAGTATTTTCTGTAATAGATTCTCAACATCCATTTACATTATACCGTATGTACACTGTGCTAACACTATTTGCTCTTCTAATGTCTATGTGTATTTATGTAAATCTTAATGATCTCTGATAAGTATATAAGGACACAACCAGCCTGGTACCAAGCAACCAGTCTAGGGTTTCCATCTCACTCAATCTCCATGTTTTGCATGCCATCCCGAAGACTGAGGACATTGCCCAACCTGGAGCTAAGCCTTGCTGTTTAGCATTCCACTATGTTGGCTACTATTGGCTGGTCACAGAGGGTGTGGCATACGATTGTTAAATGGTGGTGGTGGTGGTGGGGGGGGAATCTTGGCTTAGTTCAAAGTCAGACAGAAGTAGAGAACCTCTTTTGTACCATTGGGATCAAAGCACCTCTGAAACTTAAGCCTCGTACACACGATCTGATTTTCCGATGGGAATTGTGTGGTGACAGGCTGTTGGCGGAAAAGCCGACCGTGTGTACGCTCCATCGGGCAATTGTTGTCGGATTTTCCGCGGACAAATGTTGGATGGCAGGTTTTAAAATTTTCTGCGGACAAATGCCTGTTGTCGGATTTTCCGAGCGTGTGTACACAAGTCCGTCGGACAAAAGTCCAAAGTACAAACACGCATGCTTGGAAGCAAGGACGAGCCAGAAGCGGTCGGTCTTGTAAACTCGCGTTCGTAATGGAGAATTAACATTCGTGACGCGGCAAATTATGAAATCTGGAAATGCAGAGCACAATTCTCTTCTTTTTAATGGGATAATAATGAAGCTGCTTTGCTGGTGATACTGATGGAGTTATTGCAAACAAATTTTCAAAGGCTTTTTTTTTTCTAGTGATATCAAGAATAATATTATTATGCTTTTTTTTTTTTTTTTTTTTTTTTTTTGGGGCAAGTTACCACAACACCATTATCCCGTAGTTTTAACCACTAAGCCACCGCCCACCGTCATATGACGGCGGGACGAGGCTTCTGTTGTTCTAGGAGGACGTCATATGACGTCCTCGCCTTCCCGAGCCACTAGGGGGCGCGCGCATGCCCGCTGCGTCGCTCGGGACCCGGTGCATGTGCCCGGCGGCCGCGATGTCCGCCGGGCACCCGCGATTGCCGGGTAACAGAGCAGGAGCGTGGATCTGTGCATGTAAACACAGATCCACGTCCTGTCAGAGAGGAGAGGAGACCGATGGCGTGTCCCTTGTACATAGGGACACTGATCGGTCACCTCCCCCAGTCAGTCCCCTCCCCCCACAGTTAGAATCACCTCCTTAGGTCATACATTAACCCCTCGAGCGCCCCCTAGTGTTAACCCCTTCCCTGCCAGTCACATTTACACAGTAATCAATGCAATTTTATAGCATTGATCGCTGTATAAATGTGAATGGTCCCAAAAATGTGTCAAAAGTGTCCGATGTGTCCGCCGCAATATCGCAGTCACAATAAAAATCGCAGATCACCGCCATTACTAGTAAAAAAAAAAATAAATAAAAAAAATGCTATAAAACTATCCCCTATTTTGTAGACGCTATAACTTTTGCACAAACCAATCAATATACGCTTATCGCAATTTTTTTTTTACCAAAAATATGTAGAAGAATACATAATGGCCTAAACTGAGGAAAACATTTGTTAAAAAAAAAAAAATTGGATATTTATTATAGCAAAAAGTAAAAAATATTGTGTTTTTTCAAAATTGTCCCTCTTCTTTTGTTTATAGCGCAAAAAGTAAAAACCACAGAGGTGATCAAATACCACCAAAAGAAAGCTCTATTTGTGGGGAAAAAATGATAAAAATTTCATTAGGGTGCAGTGTAACATGACCGCGCAATTGTCATTCAAAATGCAACAGCGCTGAAAACTGAAAAATGGCTTGGGCAGGAAGGGGGTGAAAGTGCCCTGTATTGAGGTGGTTAAAGATCAAAGATACAACTATGTTGGTGTCCCTTGTTAATTTTACATTGTATTTTTTTAAATATAACTGCCGACTCCCAAACTGTCATTTGAAGTAAAACACATAGCCAAGTATTATTCTACACAATTTTTTTATTGTGCATTAAAAAAAAGAAAACAAATAAAATTAGACATGATATCTGCCAATAGAACTCAACCAAAAAGTGCATTCTATGCATCCAAAAATATAGAAAATATACCAAATCAAATCATTATTATTCAACCCAAAAAGAAAATAAAAGCCTCATGCATGTGTCCTGCTTCTTAATATAGGGGGGTCAACAATGCCAAGAGTTGGTGAAAGCAGGGGTCCATCATCCGGAGATAATTCTGAAAATCATCTAGACTATTCTGCTGGAGCTCCCGCAGCAAAGGCATATGACATAATTGGTCACGATTAATAAAGCAACCAATTTTTCCAAGAAATCCTCCTCCTCCTGTTCCTGGACTGGACTTGGATCAAAGCAATAACTCCAAGGCCAATAATAAATAACACGTTATCTCCTCCGATTCCGCAACATGGCTGGTTGACGAACGGCCGCTCTGCCATAGACTTCTATTACCGTATATCCTGCAGGTGTGGTGCACTTTCTGAAATGACGCCAAAACTCCTGCATTCAGGATGGGACAGGAGCCAGTGCTACAGAGGAGGCATCAGCTTATGCGGCTCCTGCTCCCTACTATAGCTTCAACGTTACAAGTAGTCCCCCTGCAGTGCACTCTCTTTGATGTATGTGTAGTGGTAGCCCCGTGAGGGCTGCTAATTGACTCTTTACCCCATCCATTACCTCTGACACCCTGGGTTCAGTCACCTTACCAACTGTAGTAGTAAATAGAGACTCGCACAGTAGTTCAAATATGTTTACTGTATAAATTAGAACACAAAATAAGTATATGTCAACTTTGACAGTTAGTAAGGAACACTCCTACATGCACAACTGTTTTATCTGTAATTATCAAAGAAGCAATATAAATATAGTGATGAAAGGTTCCCTTTGTTGTAAATGAACACCAATATTAACCCAATCACAGAAACCTATGTGAACAGGTCAACAGGAGGGTAGACAACTGACACTACGTCTTCTGTATCAGGTTTCTCCCTTCTGCTTCCTCAACTCTCAGGCCAGTAAATTCGGCACGATATGAAAGGAACAATATGCAAACTATTCTTTTCAAACAGGAAGGCTCCCTTTTTAACTTCTTCAGATCCACATGCTATAGCTGAATGACGGCTACAATGCGGACCTACTTTGCCGGGAGTATGTCAATAGACGTCCCCCTGTGCCCGAGCGGCCTGCGCGCCCCCTGCAGTGCGGGCGTGGCGCGCCCTGTGATCAGCCAAGTCTATGAGCCGAGTCTGTAGAAAATCTGTAAGGTGAAATTACACTGGTCCCCCTTCCCAACCCCCCCCCCCCCTCGGCTTACCTGGAGTCCAGCGATCACCCATTCTGACAGATCGTATTGCCACTTTACGAGTCCAGGGATTTGAAATCCCTGCGGCTTTCTATCCTCTTCGGCCTGCGGTGACATGACGGGCTACGCGGGTTCCTACGTGGATTCTGATTAGTCGGCGCCGCCCATGTGACAGCGCCGACCAATTAGAATGCTCCTATGTGAACCTTCTTACGAGGTACGTTCAGGAGATTAAGCCACAAGGGATTTCTAAGCCCCGGACTAATGAGGCGGCTATACGAGGTCTCCTAGCGGGTGATCACCGGACTACAGGTCAGCGAGACCGGGGGGAGGATGAGGAGGGGGTCCAGTGTTAGTTCTCCGTACAAATTTTTTTGTAAGGGTGAACTAACCCTTTAACTTTTTTTTTCCCCCATCACATTGGGGACTTTAGGTCCCCAATGTGATGATTTTTAGCTGCCAGGTTCCCTTTAATGAGACATGCAGGGTCTAAAAGACCTCAGAATGTCTCCTCTGGGCTTCACTGGATGTATTGCAATGCAGATCGCATTGCAAAACATCCCTTCCCACCGGCTCTGCTGGCCGGGGGGACACTGAGAGGCGGAGCCAGAAGTGACGTCATACACATCACTTTCCGGGTCACAGCAAGAAGGGGAGGAGAGCGGATTTGCGTCCGCTCATCTCCCTTCCCTCCACCCTCCATGTTGGTCCCTGCAGATGGGCAAGTGGAGCCCGGAATAAATGGTGGGGGTGCGCACATGGGGAGTGGGGCTTGCCAGTAACAGGGGTGTGTGGAAGGAATGGGGCGGCAGTGCCCGGATGCATCCACCCAACAGGCTGGAGCCTGCCTGTCAGTTTTACACACACAATCCAGGTGGTTGCAGCTACCGGATTGTGTGTGATACCCCCCCCCCCCAATGTCAGGTGTGTACGATATACGAACCTGGCAGCGAAAGGGTTAAAGGGTAGCACAGTGGTTAGCACTTATGTCTTTCAGCACTGGAGTCCTTGGCTTTGAGCCAGGACACTATCTGCATGGAGTTTGCATGTTCTCCCTATGTTTGTGTGGCTTTCCTCCAACACGCCAAAGACACGCTGCTACGCTAGATGGACTTGTGTCTTTTTTCAACCTGACTAATTATGTAACTATGGTAGGTTATTAATTCGCTATTGTCTAAATCAGGGGTCTCCAAAAACTGCAGCCCAAGGGGCAGATGTGGCCCTTTGCTAGCCTTTGTGCGGCCCTTGGGGCACAACTCCTTCCACTGATATGAGGCACTTATTCCTCTCACTGACACCAACAATGGGGCACTATATCTTCCACCGATACCAATGATGGAATACTATTCCTAATACTAATAGGGGGAATACTCCTCCTATTGACCACCAACCCTGACGCCATATTTATTCTCACTGATGCTGGGCCCGTGACATTTTCTGCCCCTGCTGGCCACAATCCAGCCCCCCTAAAGTTTGAAGGACAATAAAGTGGCCCTTTGTTTGAAAAGTTTTGAGAACCCTGGTCTAAATCAAGGATCTCCAAACTACGGCCCTCCAGCTGTTGCGGAACTACACGTCCCATGAGGCATTGGAAAACTCTGACGTTCACAGACATGGCTAGGAATGATGGGAACTGTAGTTCCTGAACAACTGGAGAGCCATAGTCTGGAGACCCCCTGGTTCCAAATTGTCCCCAATATGTGTGCGCTGATCTAAAAAAAAAGAAAAAACCCAAATGCAGCCTCTTATGGATGCTGATCGAAAAAAATAACTGCAGACCCTACTAACACTTGGCCAGGTGGCTAATGCAGCTTTAGTATGAATTCCAGGTAGGGAGTAACAGAAAAAGGAAGGCTCCAGGGTTAGAAGTGAACCAAAGGTCACAAAGCAGTCATGATAGAAGGGAAGAGCATTTGAAGGGCCATAGATCCCCTCCAGAGGTTGAATGCATTATTGTCAGGACCAGTATAAGAAACTCACCTCCTTTAACCAAAGTAGTTTGGGTGGTTGCATCTCTACGGACATCACGCCTCCAACATAACGCAAAACAGCATGCTTGGTCTGGTTGATGCGGTCTACTTGTCTTCCAGCCCGGTGATCCATCCACATGATCACATTTCTGTTGTGGTCACCTGTGAATTAGGCAGAATCTGAAGTCATTTCTTGTTTTGGGGTCTCCTTGACAGAAGACTGGTCTAAATCTCTTTTCATTACCAAGAATAACCTAAAGATGAATTCACAAACGTGGAAGTAGTGCAGCTGTAATCTTTAATATGTCATTTTAATAGACATGTGCAATTTGTTTAGTTCCAAATTCATTTAACTCATTTTGACAAATTCGTTAATTTCAAAGTTTCCAAATTTCTGAATTTTCAAATTCCTGAATTTCCGAAGATTCAAAATTTCAGAAATTCGGAATTTTGGAAATTCGGAAATTCGAAATTAGGAAATTAGAAAATTCAAATTTAGGAAGTTCGAATATTCGAAATTTCATAAATTAGAAAATTCAAAAATTTGGAAATTTGAAAACCCAAAAAAAAGAATGAAAATCTGAAAATTCAAAAATCTGAAATAATAACTAACGAATAATAAATATTAAATTATAGGTATTGGAATTTCCTTTCAAAATTTTCTGTTAGTGAATGTAACGAGAATGAATTTATCCGAAGTTACGAATTATCTGAAATAACAAATGCCGTATCTAAACGAATGGAACGTAACGATCTAATAATAATAAATAACAATAATACTAATAAAACCTTTTTATTATTATTATTTACTATTAATTTGTTCCATTCCATTTGTTTAGATACAGCATTCGTTATTTCGGATAATTCGTAACTTCAGATAAATTTGTATTCTTTACATGCACAAACAGCCAAATTTAAAAGGAAATTCCAATACCTACAGTATAATGTAATAGTTATCATTAGTTAGTTATTATTTCAAATTTTACTGATTTTCTTTTTTTCAGATTTTCGAATTTTCGGATTCTCGAATTTTTGAATTTCTGAATTTTCTAATTCCAAAAATTTGAAAATTCGGAAATTCAGGAAATTCGAATTTCGGAAATTTGAAAATTCAGAAAAAAGGAAAAAAAACGAACTAAAACGAACACATTTTTTGTCAGTGCACATGTCTACATTTTAAGGCATTGAGCAATGGACACAGTTAAAAGAGAAGTTAGGGATTTCTTTTTCAAGAATTATACTTACCTAGATGGATGCTGCACCTCTCCCCCGCTGACTCTAAGACTGAGAACCGAGCGATCAAAGACCGCTGATCGCTCAGTTCTCAGAGCTCTGTGAGCAGAGAGCCGGTGACTGTCAATCACTGGCTCTCTGCTCTGCCCCATCCCCTCACTAGAGCGCTGGACTGTGGAGGGGACGGGTGCGGCCGGCTCAGGCTTTCAGCGGCTCTCTAAGAGGCTGAGCCAGGTGCCGGTCCAGGCATGTGGATGGATCGCGACCATATTGTTGGACCGGCTCTGTGGTGTCAGCTGACAGCAGGATTCAGCCCGCTGTCTGCTGAAAACGGGTCACAGGAGTTCAAAACAAACGGCACTCCTGTGATCCACAGGAGAAATACAGAAATACAGCCAAACGAGCTTTCCCTGTGCTTTCCCCTCCTTTAACCCCTTCCCGACCGCCGCACGCCGATATATGTCGGAAGAATGCATGGGTGGGCAAAGGGGCGTACAGGTATGTCCCCTTTAAGATGCGCCATTGTGGGTGTGCGCGATCGTGTCACGGAGCGAAAGAACGGGGTGATGCCTTTGTAAACAAAGCATTTCCCCGTTCTGCCTAAGTGACATGACAGAGATCCACTGCTCCCTTGACATGTGTCACAAACATGTTATACTTACCTCCTCTGTGCAGTTGGTTTTGCACAGAGCAGCTCCTATCCCCCTCTTCTCAGGTCCCTCTTATGCTCTCCTGGCCCCTCCCTCTGGTGTGTGCCCCCCTCAGCCAGCAGCTTGCTACAAGGGGCACCCAAGCCGAGCCAGAGCTCTGTCTATCCATTCAGACACGGAGCTCCAAACTGGCCCTGCCCCCCTCTCCCCTGCTTGGCTGACTGATTTTGATTGACAGCCGTGGGAGCCAATGGTGCGGCTGCTGTGTCTCAGCCAATCAGGAGGAGTGTCTGGGACAGCTAAGATACTTGTGGACATTGCTGCAGAGAGAAGGAGCTCAGGTAAGTAAATAGGGGGGTGCTGGGGAGGCTGCTACACACAGAAGGTTTTTTATCTTAATGCATAGAATGCATAGAAACCTTCTGTCTTTACAACTCCTTCTAACAGAAAACACGGATGCGACGTCATGACGTCACTTCCCGTTTACTCGGCTGCCAATGGCGCCGGTTTTTAAAAAATATACAGTATTCAGAATCGCCGAAAACGGCGATCTGAATACTTTGAAGTGCAGAGGAGGGATCGGGGGGTCTTTTAGACCCCCCGATCCCTCCATAAAGAGCAACTGTCACCACCTATTACTGTCACAGGGGATGTTTACATTCCTTGTGACAGCAATAAAAGTGATTAAAATTTTTTTTTTAAACACAATTTATAAATATAAAAATAAATAAAATAAATAAGAAAAAAAAAAACATTTTAAAGCGCCCCCTGTCCCCGCGAGCTCGCGCAGCAAAGAAAACGCATACGGAAGTCGCGCCGGCATATGTAAACGGTGTTCGAATCACACATGTGAGGTATCGCCGCGATCGTCAGAGCGAGAGCAATAATTCTAGCACTAGACCTCCTCTGTAACTCTAACCTAGTAACTGTAAAAAAAAATTAAAGCATCGCCTATGGTGATTTTTAGGTACCGTAGTTTGTTGCCATTCCACGAGTGCACGCAATTATAAAGCGTGACATGTTAGGTATCTATTTACTCGGCGTAACATTATCTTTCACATTATACAAAAAAATTAGGGTAACTTTACTGTTTGGTTTTTTAAAAATTCATGAAAGTATCCCTTTTCCCAAAAAGGTGCGTTTAAAACACCGCTGCACAAATACCGTGTGATATAAAATATTGCAACAATCACCATTTTATTCTCTAGATTCTCTGCTAAAAATATATATATAATGTTTGGGGGCTCTAAGTAATTTTCAAAAAATATGGATTTTAACTTGTAAACACCAAAAATAGGCTTAGTCATGAAAGGGATAAAGCCTGTATTATAAGAGTAATAAAAATAAGAAAAATTCATGTACTGATGTGTTAATAAATACAGAGCTGCAATAATCTGTATATTTTTTTTTTCTGCCTGAAGCTCAGCTTTAGAGAAGTCTCGACGGTTTCAGTGACCCCAATCAGCCTGGGGCTGCCGTTAGCGCTCGACCCATTTTTCATTTTGATCGATGTTGGGTGTCAGGGTATGTAGATAAAGACATGACATAAAGTCATCCCTCATAGCATTTCATCGCCTTCACACGCGAGCCGCAGTCAAAACAGGTGCGTTCTATAGACCGCACAGAGGCGGAGACTTGAGGATTATCGCAGCAAATAAGTCATAAATGTTTTCATTGTTACTAATTAAAAAAAAAAATTCGGCTGTGTCCAACCCCCCCCCCCCCCGCAGGCCGTTCTCATGGTGTAATGCCCATCAGATTTCTGGTCACAGTTCTCTGCAACTCAAAGAATATAAATAAGAACGTTCCAAACAGTTTCCATTTTCCTTCATTAAAGTCGCTTCTGAGCCACATGAAAAACCATTTAAAGAGGGGGAGTCGGCCTGACTCCGCCTATATTACCTCTCCAAAATTCAGACCCGCTGGCCAGACCCAAAAAACGACAAGGACAAGTGCAGTCTGACTGTTGTGTCAAAAAGGGTAGACATGTGCACTGATAAAAAATGTGTTCGTTTTCGTTTCATTCGGTTTTTTTGCTTTTTTCAGAAATTCAAAAATTCGGAAACTCGAAAATTTGGATTTTCAAATATTCGAATTTTCGAATTTAGAATTTTTGGATTTCCAAATTTTCAAATTTCCCAATTTCCAAATTTCAGAAATTCTAATTTCTGAATTTTCGATTTCCAAACTTTCGAATTCCGAATTTTCAAATTTTCGGAATTCGGAAATTCAAAAATTCGAATATCCGAAAAAAAGAAAGAAAATCAGTAAAATCTGAATTAATAAACTAACTAATAATAACGAACTATTAAATTATAGGTAATGGAATTTCCTTTCAAATTTGACTGTTTGTTAACAGAACGAATACAAATTTATCTGAAGTTACGAATTATCCGAAATAATGAATGCTGCATCTAAACAAACGGAATGGAACAAATTAATAATAAATAATAATAAGAAAAAGATTTTATTATTGTTATTTATTATTATTAGATCATTACGTTCCATTCTTTTAGATACGGCATTCGTTATTTCAGATAATTCGTAACTTTGGATAAATTCATACTTGTTACGTTCACGAACAGCCACATTTCAAAGGAAATTCCAATACCTCTAATTTAATAGCTATTATTAGTTAGTTATTTCAGATTTTCCAGTTTTTGAATGTTCAGATTTTCATTCTTATTTTCGGATTTTCAAATTTCAGAAATTCCGAATTTTCGAATTTCCTCATTTCGAATTTTTGAATTTCCGAAATTTCGAATTTTCCGAATTCCGAATATTTTGAAATTCGGAAATTTCTGAATTAACAAATTTGTCAAAATTCGTTAAAAAACTAATTTGGAACTAAACAAATTGCACATGTCTAAAAAAGGGTCATTGAAAGCCTTCAGGGCTCGGTCTCACACCAGGAGGTGCACCCAAACGCGTATGCCTTTTTTTTTTTTGCGGATTTCCACGTGTTGCGTTTTAGGACGGCCAGTTCATGTGAAACATGCAAAACCATTACACAGAGCAGGTAAGTATAACATGTTTGTTGTTTTCCATGAAGCACACGGGAGCAATAATAAAATGGAGTAAAATAGCTTTTAATTAATTTAGATTGTCGTAAAGTTTTTATATCAAATAATTCTATGCATTTTGCTATAAATAAACATTAGTATAACTTTACAAATGATAAAAGCCAGAGAATATACATACATCAACATTCCAAAAAGAAATCAATACATGATATAGAATACATAAAGTAATTAGAACATGTTTACATTGATAGATTTGGTAAAATATGCAGATTCAGAACAGACAAAAATGTCACTAAAAATAAAATACAAAAAAGGGACAAATTATTATTATTATTATTATTATAATACAGGATTTATATAGCGCCAACACTTTACGTAGCGCTTTACAACTTGAGGGTAAACAGTACAAATACAATACAATTTGATACAGTAGGAATCAGAGGGCCCTGCTCCTTAGAGCTTACAATCTAAGAGGTATTTGAATTGGAACGGCCATCAAGAATTCATAGATGTATACACTAGGTTGTTGTTGGCTCTACGCATTTCAAGGCCTTTATGCCTATCATCAGGAGCAAAAACCGTAGTAGTAATTTATAAATAAAAAATACAGTAATATTTTACCAAATCTATCCATGTAAACATGTTCTAATTACTTTATCTATCCTATATCATGTATTGATTTCTTTTTGGAATGTTGATTTATGTATATTCTCTGGCTTTTATAATTTGTAAAGTTATACAAATGTTTATATATAGCAAAATGCATAGAATTATTTGATATAAAAACTTTACGACAATCTAAATGAATTAAAAGCTATTTTACTCCATTTTATTATTGCTCCCGTGTGCTTCATGGAAAGTCCCGCTACTTGCTTTATCTATTGAATATTACCGTGTCGGGATGGAGGAGGGGATCTGAACGGCCCCGCTATACCTCATTAAAAGTCCCACTAAAATCTCCTTTCTACATACTACATGTTTGTTATTTAACCACTTCCTTCCTTGCCCATAGTCAAATGACGTTCGCAGGAAGGATCTCCCATTCTGGGCAGATGTCATATGACGTCCTCGGCTTCCCGGGCCGTCTAGGGGGAGCGCACTTTCCGCGTCATTCGGGAGTAGGGATGAGCTTCGTGTTCGAGTCGAACCCATGTTCGACTCGAACATCGGCTGTTCGGTCGTTCGCCGAATTGCGAACGATATGGGCCGTTCGCGCCAAATTCGTGTGGCGCGTCACGGCCCATAATTCACTGCGGCATCGCAGTGCATTGCTGGCTGATGATTGGCCAAGCATGCACTATGACCCGCATGCTTGGCCAATCACAGCGCCGTCAGTAGAGAGAGCTGTAATTGGCCAAAGCCAGGGTGGCTTTGGCCAATTATGGCTCAGGGGATTTAGTACACACCCCACACTATATAAGGCCGCCTGCACGGCGGCCCTGTGTAGTGTGTGTTCCGGTGTGCTGAGAGATAGAGAGAGAGAGAGACAGTGTCATTTGATTTGAGTTAGATAGATTAGGCAGAACAGTCAGTCAGTTAGCTGCACTTACAGTGTATTGTGTATATATATGCATCCCAGGTGTTGCATATATATATATACACTGTATTCAGTTTAGCTAGATCCGTTCCTGTTATCTTCTATCTAGACTATTTACATTTAGTGCAGTGTGTCCTGCTCACAGTGTTCAGCTAGATCCGTTCCTGCTATTTACATTCAGTGCAGTGCGTCCTGCTCACAGTGTTCAGCTAGATCCGTTCCTGCTATTTACATTCAGTGCAGTGCGTCCTGCTCACAGTGTTCAGCTAGATCCGTTCCTGCTATTTACATTCAGTGCAGTGCGTCCTGCTCACAGTGTTCAGCTAGATCCGTTCCTGCTATTTACATTCAGTGCAGTGCGTCCTGCTCACAGTGTTCAGCTAGATCCGTTCCTGCTATTTACATTCAGTGCAGTGCGTCCTGCTCACAGTGTTCAGCTAGATCCGTTCCTGCTATTTACATTCAGTGCAGTGCGTCCTGCTCACAGTGTTCAGCTAGATCCGTTCCTGCTATTTACATTCAGTGCAGTGCGTCCTGCTCACAGTGTTCAGCTAGATCCGTTCCTGGTATTTACATTTAGTGCAGTGCGTCCTGCTCACAGTGTTCAGCTAGATCCGTTCCTGCTATTTACATTCAGTGCAGTGCGTCCTGCTCACAGTGTTCAGCTAGATCCGTTCCTGGTATTTACATTTAGTGCAGTGCGTCCTGCTCACAGTGTTCAGCTACATCCGTTCCTGCTATTTACATTCAGTGCAGTGCGTCCTGCTCACAGTGTTCAGCTAGATCCGTTCCTGCTATTTACATTCAGTGCAGTGCGTCCTGCTCACAGTGTTCAGCTACATCCGTTCCTGCTGTTTACATTCAGTGCAGTGCGTCCTGCTCACAGTGTTCAGCTAGATCCGTTCCTGCTATTTACATTCAGTGCAGTGCGTCCTGCTCACAATGTTCAGCTAGATCCGTTCCTGCTATTTACATTCAGTGCAGTGCGTCCTGCTAACAGTGTTCAGCTAGATCCGTTCCTGGTATTTACATTTAGTGCAGTGCGTCCTGCTCACAGTGTTCAGCTAGATCCGTTCCTGCTATTTACATTCAGTGCAGTGCGTCCTGCTCACAGTGTTCAGCTAGATCCGTTCCTGCTATATACATTTAGTGCAGTACGTCCTGCTCACAGTGTTCAGCTAGATCCGTTCCTGTTATCTTCCTACTGACAGGCAGGCTTGTCTGGTTACAGTATATAAAGCTACCTTAAGAAAATTACAGGTGTTCTTTTTGATCCTATTAGTACCACGGTCAGGCAGCTAGACTATTTACATTTAGTACAGTGTGTCCTGCTCACAGTGTTCAGCTAGATCCGTTCCTGTTATCTTCTTACTGACAGGCAGGCTTGTCTGGTTACAGTATATAAAGCTACCTTAAGAAAATTACAGGTGTTCTTTTTGATCCTATTAGTACCACGGTCAGGCAGCTAGACTATTTACATTTAGTACAGTGTGTCCTGCTCACAGTGTTCAGCTAGATCCATTCCTGTTATCTTCCTACTGACAGGCAGGCTTGTCTGGTTACAGTATATAAAGCTACCTTAAGAAAATTACAGGTGTTCTTTTTGATCCTATTAGTACCACGGTCAGGCAGCTAGACTATTTACATTCAGTGCAGTGCGTCCTGCTCACAGTGTTCAGCTAGATCCGTTCTTGCTATTTACATTCAGTGCAGTGCGTCCTGCTCACAGTGTTCAGCTAGATCCGTTCCTGGTATTTACATTTAGTGCAGTGCGTCCTGCTCACAGTGTTCAGCTAGATCCGTTCCTGCTATTTACATTCAGTGCAGTGCGTCCTGCTCACAGTGTTCAGCTAGATCCGTTCCTGGTATTTACATTTAGTGCAGTGCGTCCTGCTCACAGTGTTCAGCTAGATCCGTTCCTGCTATTTACATTCAGTGCAGTGCGTCCTGCTCACAGTGTTCAGCTAGATCCGTTCCTGGTATTTACATTTAGTGCAGTGCGTCCTGCTCACAGTGTTCAGCTACATCCGTTCCTGCTATTTACATTCAGTGCAGTGCGTCCTGCTCACAGTGTTCAGCTAGATCCGTTCCTGCTATTTACATTCAGTGCAGTGCGTCCTGCTCACAGTGTTCAGCTACATCCGTTCCTGCTGTTTACATTCAGTGCAGTGCGTCCTGCTCACAGTGTTCAGCTAGATCCGTTCCTGCTATTTACATTCAGTGCAGTGCGTCCTGCTCACAGTGTTCAGCTAGATCCGTTCCTGCTATTTACATTCAGTGCAGTGCGTCCTGCTCACAGTGTTCAGCTAGATCCGTTCCTGCTATTTACATTCAGTGCAGTGCGTCCTGCTCACAGTGTTCAGCTAGATCCGTTCCTGCTATTTACATTCAGTGCAGTGCGTCCTGCTCACAGTGTTCAGCTACATCCGTTCCTGCTGTTTACATTCAGTGCAGTGCGTCCTGCTCACAGTGTTCAGCTAGATCCGTTCCTGCTATTTACATTCAGTGCAGTGCGTCCTGCTCACAGTGTTCAGCTAGATCCGTTCCTGCTATTTACATTCAGTGCAGTGCGTCCTGCTCACAGTGTTCAGCTAGATCCGTTCCTGGTATTTACATTTAGTGCAGTGCGTCCTGCTCACAGTGTTCAGCTAGATCCGTTCCTGCTATTTACATTCAGTGCAGTGCGTCCTGCTCACAGTGTTCAGCTAGATCCGTTCCTGCTATATACATTTAGTGCAGTACGTCCTGCTCACAGTGTTCAGCTAGATCCGTTCCTGTTATCTTCCTACTGACAGGCAGGCTTGTCTGGTTACAGTATATAAAGCTACCTGAAGAAAATTACAGGTGTTCTTTTTGATCCTATTAGTACCACGGTCAGGCAGCTAGACTATTTACATTTAGTACAGTGTGTCCTGCTCACAGTGTTCAGCTAGATCCGTTCCTGTTATCTTCCTACTGACAGGCAGGCTTGTCTGGTTACAGTATATAAAGCTACCTTAAGAAAATTACAGGTGTTCTTTTTGATCCTATTAGTACCACGGTCAGGCAGCTAGACTATTTACATTCAGTGCAGTGCGTCCTGCTCACAGTGTTCAGCTAGATCCGTTCTTGCTATTTACATTCAGTGCAGTGCGTCCTGCTCACAGTGTTCAGCTAGATCCGTTCCTGGTATTTACATTTAGTGCAGTGCGTCCTGCTCACAGTGTTCAGCTAGATCCGTTCCTGCTATTTACATTCAGTGCAGTGCGTCCTGCTCACAGTGTTCAGCTAGATCCGTTCCTGCTATATACATTTAGTGCAGTACGTCCTGCTCACAGTGTTCAGCTAGATCCGTTCCTGTTATCTTCCTACTGACAGGCAGGCTTGTCTGGTTACAGTATATAAAGCTACCTTAAGAAAATTACAGGTGTTCTTTTTGATCCTATTAGTACCACGGTCAGGCAGCTAGACTATTTACATTTAGTACAGTGCGTCCTGCTCACAGTGTTCAGCTAGATCCGTTCGTGTTATCTTCCTACTGACAGGCAGGCTTGTCTGGTTACAGTATATAAAGCTACCTGAAGAAAATTACAGGTGTTCTATCCCAGCTTAGTGCAGCTACAGGCCATTAGTATGTCTGGAAGGCCAAGAAGGAGAGGCAGACAGTCACAAGCCAATAAGAGAGGGCAAGCAGGCTCTGTGTCTAGTGCTGGTCGTGGAGACGGTGCATCCTCATCAGCACGTGGCCATGGGACACGCTTGGCCTTTTTTTCGGCAGCTGGCCGTGTTGAGCCGCAACATGCGGAAGACTTGGTCGAGTGGATGACCAAGCCGTCCTCATCCTCCTCATCCTCTCTCACCCATGCCCAGGGTGCTTTGTCTGGCAAAGCAGCGGCCTCTTCCCTCAGCTCAATGTCATCAGTGACTCCTTCCCTAGCTCCACCATGTCCTCATGAGGATTCCCTCGAACTGTTTGACCACAGTGTTGGGTACATGCTCCAGGAGGATGCCCAGCGTTTGGAAGGCTCTGATGATGATACTGAGCTCAATGAAGGCAGTAACATGAGCACGGACAGAGGGGGTGCCCAAGAAGGACAGCAATCTGGCAGTCATGCTCCCCCTGCTGCAGCATACTGCCAGGTTTGCTCCAGTGATGAGGAGGGAGGGGATGATGAGGTCACTGACTCAACGTGGGTGCCTGATAGGAGAGAGGAGGAGGAGGAGGAGGAGGAGGAGGAGGTGGCACATCACCAACTAGGCAGGATGCCCTCCAGGGGCCAGCCTAAGGGCAGCACATTGACTGCATCACACCCCAAAGCTCCACATGTGCAGGGCGCTGCAGTCTCTGCGCGTTATTCAAAAAGTTCTTTGGTGTGGGCCTTTTTTGAGACGAGTGCATCAGATCGCACCGCTGCTATTTGCAACATATGTCTCAAGCGTATCTCGCGTGGCCAAAACATCTCCCGCTTGGGTACCACATGCTTGACCAGACATATGTTGACCTGCCATGCAGTTCGTTGGCAAGCGTATCTAAAAGACCCACACCAAAGAACAAAGACGATCTCTCCTTGCTCCTCATCAGCTGAGATTTCCAACCCCACTAGACCTTCAGTCCTCTCTGAGACCTGCAGTGAGAGGAATGAAGGTGTAGAATTAGGTGTGTCACAGCCAAGTACTTGTGGGCAATCTGCTTTTGGTACACCGACGTCAGATTGTACCAGGCAAATTTCCCTGCCCCAGCTGCTGCACCGCCGAAAGAAGTTTGCTCCCAGCCATCCACATGCCCAGCGGTTGAATGCTAGCTTGGCAAAATTGCTAGCACTTCAACTGCTGCCTTTTCAGTTGGTAGACTCTGCCCCCTTCCGTGAGTTTGTGGAATGTGCGGTTCCTCAGTGGCAGGTACCCAAACGCCACTTTTTCTCACGGAAGGCGATTCCGGCTCTCTACCGGCATGTGGAAGGCAATGTCCATGCCTCGCTGGACAGGGCGGTCAGCGGTAAGGTGCATATTACCGCTGACTCATGGTCCAGCAGGCATGGACAGGGACGTTACTTAAGTTTCACGGCGCATTGGGTGACTCTGCTGGCAGCTGGGAAGGATGCAGGACAAGGTGCAGTAGTGTTGGAGGTTGTTCCGCCACCACGCCTCCAAAATGCTGATTGTGACACACCTCTCTCCTCCACCCCCTCCTCTTCTTCTTCCTCCATGGCCTCTTCCTCGGAACCAGCGGTGCTCCGTAGGCGTTCAAGGGGCTACGCAAGTACGCAGGCCAAAAGATGCCATGCGGTGCTTGAGCTGGTGTGCTTGGGGGACAGGAGCCACACTGGGGCAGAGGTTCTGTCAGCTCTGCAGGGGCAGGTTCAGAGGTGGTTGACGCCACGCCAACTTAAGGCAGGAATGGTGGTTTGCGACAATGGCACCAACCTCCTCTCTGCCCTCCGACAGGGACAACTGACCCATGTGCCCTGTTTGGCTCACGTCCTTAACTTGGTGGTGCAGCGGTTCTTGGGCAGGTACCCGGGCTTACAGGATGTCCTGAGGCAGGCCAGGAAAGTCTCTGTGCATTTCCGCCGGTCATATAATGCCAGTGCTCGGCTGACGGACCTCCAAAAGGAGTTTAACCTGCCCAAGAACCGCCTAATCTGTGACATGCCCACCAGGTGGAACTCGACGTTGGCCATGCTGCAGCGGCTGCACACGCAGCAGAGGGCCATCAATGAGTACCTGTGCGACTATGGCACCAGGACAGGGTCAGGGGACCTTGGTTTTTTTTCCCCACGCCAGTGGGCCATGATCAGGGATGCATGCACTGTCCTGTCACCATTCGAGGAGGCCACGAGGATGGTGAGCACTGACAGTGCATGCATCAGTGACACTGTCCCCCTTGTCCACCTGTTGGAGCACACGCTGCGTGGAATAATGGACAGGGCACTTGAGGCAGAACAGAGGCAGGAAGAGGAGGACTTCCTTAGCTCTCAAGGCCCCCTTTATCCAGACAGTGTTCCTGCGTGCCCGCCGATCACACAAGAAGAGGAGGAGGAGGAGGAGGAGGAGGAGGAGGAAGATTGTGTCAGTATGGAGGTGGAGCCTGGCACTCAGCATCAGCAGTCTTTAAGGGATCAGTCCCAAGGAACACATGGACTTGTACGTGGCTGGGAGGAGGTGGCTGCGGACGTTGTTGTCCTTAGTGACCCAGAGGACTCCGGACCGAATGCCTCAGCAAACCTACGCTGCATGGCCTCCCTGATCCTGCAAAGCCTGCGTAAGGATCCTCGTATTCGTGGTATCAAGGAGAAGGACCAATACTGGCTGGCAACCCTCCTTGATCCACGTTACAAGGGTAAGGTTGCGGACCTTATCTTGCCATCGCAGAGGGAGCAGAGGATGAAACATCTTCGGGAGGCCTTGCAGAAAGGTCTGTGCAACGCGTTCCCAGAGACTGGGAGGTTACAAACTCCTGTTTCTGGACAACGTGTTGCTGAGGCTTCGGTCAGTCAAAGAAGGAGCGGTGGAGAAGGTGGCCGTCTGACCGATGCGTTCAGACAATTTTTTGGTCCGCAGCCCCAAGGTATGATCGGTTCCAGCAACCATCGCCAGCGTCTGTTTTACATGGTGCAGGAATACCTAGGGGCAAGATCAGACTTGGACACCTTTCCCACCGAAAATCCTCTGGGTTACTGGGTCTTGAGGATGGATCACTGGCCAGAGCTTGCACAGTATGCAATTGAGCTACTGGCCTGTCCTGCATCCAGCGTTCTTTCGGAACGCACATTCAGTGCTGCTGGAGGCGTGGTAACCGATCACAGGGTGCGTCTGTCCACCGACTCGGTCGATCGGCTGACCTTCATAAAAATGAATCAGTCTTGGATCACCACCAGCTACCAAGCACCTGATGCAGATGTAACCGAATAATTTTTTTTGAAATCTCAGATCCCTTCAAAGACTGCCTATGCTGATGCTGAGTGACTATCCCTGAGTAATTATCCTCTTCCTCCTCAATCATCACGCTGATAGCTTGTAAGAACATTTTTGGTTCTGGGCGCCACCACCAGTGCCTAAGGCACAATTTTTCAGCCCCTGTTTAACAGGGGCGTGTAATTACAATTTTTGATGTAATACTTTGCAGCAGGGCTCGTTCCTGCATTCCAACTAGAGTGTCTGTGAGGGGTTGCAGTGTTGTGGCACCAGCACCAGTGCCTAAGACCCAATTTTTCAGCCCCTGTCTAACAGGGGCGTGTAATTACAATTTTTGATGCAATACTTTGCAGCAGGGCTTGTTCCTGCGTTTCAACTAGAGTGTCTGTGAGGGGTTGCAGTGTTGTGGCACCAGCACCAGTGCCTAAGACCCAATTTTTCTGCCCCTGTCTAACAGGGGCGTGTAATTACAATTTTTGATGCAATACTTTGCAGCAGGGCTCGTTCCTGCGTTCCAACTAGAGTGTCTGTGAGGGGTTGCAGTGTTGTGGCACCAGCACCAGTGCCTAAGGCCTAATTTTTCAGCTCCTGTTCAACAGGGGCATGTAATTACAATTCTTGATCTAATATTTCACAGCAGGGCCCTGTGAGGGCTTACAGTGTTTTGGCCACAGCAACACCTAAGGCCCAAATTTCTGCTGAGTATATAGGGCAGGACCCTACTTTCAAACATCTAACTTACAAACGACTCCTACTTGCAAACGGAAGGAGACAACAGGAAGTGAGATGAAATCTACCCCTAAGGAAGGGAAATTCTCTCCTGTAAGAGTTAATATGGGAAAACAATTTCTCCTTTCCACTGATGCTTTCCAATCCTTGTTCCACAAAAAAACCCAAATTTTCAAAAAACATTTTTCATTGGGACAAAAAAGTGAGGTGAAATCTTCTGAAGAGGAGGAAAGACGCAAAACAAATGTCACAGGGGTGATAACCCTTCCCTATGTTTTCCAAAAAGCTTAGAAAAGATTTTTTGGCTGGAGCTAAACACATTAAAAATGTTCAAAATTACAAACAGATTCTACTTAACAACAAACCTACAGTCCCTGTCTTGTTTGCACCGCCTGAATACTGCTGTTCAGAGTATATAGGGACCTTTCCTTATTTTAATTTGGGTGCGGGGTTCCCCTTAATATCCATACAAGACCCAAAGGGCCTGGTAATGGACTGGGGGGTACCCATGCCGTTTGTCTCACTGATTTTCATCCATATTGCCATGACCCGACATGACATTAAACCCGCAAGCAGTTTTAAATGAGATTTTTTCCTTTAAAAATGACATTTGGTGCAGGGACTGTTCTAAACATGGGAAACACGCGTCACTTTACAGGCATACTATAGACACCCCCCAGGTACGATATTTAAAGGAATATTTCACTTTTTTTTTTTTACTTTAAGCATCATTAAAATCACTGCTCCCGAAAAAACGGCCGTTTTTAAAAGTTTTTTTTGCATTGATACATGTCCCCTGGGGTAGGACCCGGGTCCCCAAACCCTTTTTAGGACAATACCATGCAAATTAGCCTTTAAAATGAGCACTTTTGATTTCGAACGTTCGAGTCCCATAGACGTCAATGGGGTTCTAACGTTCGTGCGAACTTGCGGTCCGTTCGCGGGTTCTGGTGCGAACCGAACCGGGGGGTGTTCGGCTCATCCCTATTCGGGAGCAGATGCGCGTGCCCGGCGGCCGCGATGTCCGCCGGGCACCCGCGATTGCCGGTAATACAGAGCAGGGAGGTGAACCTGTGTGTGTAAACCTGTGTGTCAGGGGAGAAGAGACCGATGGTGTGTTCTCAGTTCAGAGGAACACCGATCTCTCTCCTCCCTTTGTGAGTCCCCTCCCCCTACAGTTAGAATCACTCCCTAGGTAACACACTTAACCCCTCGATTGCCCCCTAATGTTAACTCCTTCCCTGCCAGTGACATTTATACAGTAATCAGTGCATTTTTATAGCACTGATCGCTGTATAAATGTGAATGGTCCCAAAATAGTGTGAAAAGTGTCCGATGTGTCCGCTGCAATGTCACAGTCACGATAAAAATCGCAGATCGCCGCCATTACTAGTAAAACAAAAAAATTGAAATGCCATAAATCTATCCCCTATTTTGTAAACGCGATAACTTTTGCGCAAACCAATCAATATACGCTTATTGCGATTTTTTTTTTACCACAAATATGTCGAAGAATACATATCGGCCGAAACTGAGGAAAAAATTATTTTATTTATTTATTTTTTTAAATTGGGATATTTATTATAGCAAAAAGTAAAAAAATATTGTGTTTTTTCCCAACTTGTCACTTTTCTTTTGTTTATAGCGCAAGAAATAGAAAACGCAGAGGTGATCAAATACCACCAAAAGAAAGCTCTATTTGTGGGGGAAAAAAATGATATAAAATTTAATTTGGGTACAGTGTTGTATGACCGCGCAATTGTCATTCAAAGTGCGACAGCGCTGAAAACTGAAAATTGGCCTGGACAGGAAGGGGGTGAAAATGCCCGGTATTGAAGTGGTTAAAAAATAAATAAATAAAATAAAAAAACCTTTACTATTACTTTACATTTTTTACTGGATGCCAAGTCTCGGTGTGGCATTTCAATATCAGGTTCTCCACAGTGGACCGTACCTTCAACATTTACCGCCAATGGCTGAAAACTTTTATCCAGAACCACAAGAGAGCATGTTGCATCGAACCCAAGCCCGCGAATCTGACCGGATCCTGCCGACTGCGCAACTTTCTACATAACAGGAAAAAAATATAGATTATTTTAGCAAATGCAGATATAACCGATCGAATAGAACAATCTTAACCTTAATGGTGAAAAACCTCCTATGACGCAGCTGCGCCCCAGAGCCCCCCTTCTACTTACCTGAACCCGGTCTTTCCCGAGCACTCCAGCTCCAGCCGTTCCTGATTGGATAGATTGATAGCAGCGCAGCCATTGGCTCCCGCTGCTGTCAATCAAATCCAATGACACGGGACCTGAGGGGGGGGGTTGAGTCCTGCTGTCTGTGTCGATGGACGCAGCAGCAGGAGACGGGAGCGCGCCAGCACGGGTGCCCGTGAGGGAGTGCGGCTTTTCAATAGGGCACTCGAGAAGAGGAGGAGCCAGGAGCGCCGCTGAGGGACCCCAGAAGAGGAGGATCGGGGCCACTCTGTGCAAAACCCTTGCACAGAGGAGGCAAGTATAACATGTTTGTTATTTTTTGGTTTTTTTTTGTTTTTTAACGAAGCTTTAGATATCCTTTAAGATGCAAAATCTGCTTTCTACATGATTTTTATTAACTTAAAGAATTGAAAATATTTAAAATTTGCTAATAATTTGAGTAAATTTGCTGATCTATCTAGTGCCCTGGTGTCCAACCTGCGGCCGGATGGATGGATGCGTGCATGCGGCCCTTTGGTATATAATGTGTGGCCCTCGGACCTCAGCAGTCTGTGGCGGGAACATGGATTAGAGTAATAGAATTGATCTCTACTAGTCTCATGTAACACGTTCTCAGTTTCGTATTGTTTTCTGCACCACCAACAATGTATCCTGTCCTCACTCTCTGACCCTCATTTCCTCTATTAGGTCTGAAGTCTCTGACAATCCTCTCCAGTATTACATATATTGAACACTGTGGCCCTTTGGTGATGTCAGGGGCCACGTTTGAGGCCCTCTTGAGCTCCTAAGTTGACAACCGCTGCCAGGGCCGATTCCTAGGGTCACAGATGCCCGGGTGCAGAAATATTTCTGGCGCCCCTACATGGGCGTGGTCATTCTACTAACTCCTCCCCTTTACAAATGTTTCTATGAGAACGACTCAAACACAGAGATGCTCCTCTAAGAAGTCTTCGTTACCCTGGGATCCTCCCATGATCTTTTAACAATAAAGAAAATACAGGAAGAGAGTACACTAATGAGACCTGAAGGGGAGTCTCTATGATGCACACAGAGAGGGCTTCTGTTAGAGAGTCTGTTAGAAAGATCCCCCAGACATACTGCAGACATACTACAAGAGATAGTCAGAGACTGCAGACATACTACAAGAGATGGTCAGAGACTGCAGACATAGTACTGGAGATGGTCAGAGACTGCGGAAATGATACAAGAGATCAATGCATCAAATGCAGCCTACCAGTGTTCACCAATTGCAGCCTAAAAGTGCCACCAAATGCAGCTTATCAGTGCCCACCAATTTGAATCTCCCAGGCAGCCACTGTAACAAAGTCCCGCCTCCTAGACCGCCTCGCGGCTCCTATGATACACGTCACACTGATTCAATTTCACTGCATTGGATCAGTGTTCTGTCTATCTCACAGGAGCCTGTCTAGGAGGCGGGACTTTGTTACAGCGCCACCGGGCATTTCAGACCAAAGCTCACGTGGTGTGTGCATTGGCGACTCTAGGAACAATATATGAGGAGTGGGGGGCACATAAGATACCACAGTCAAAACTGGGGGGGCACTAATAATTTTCGCACTGGTCTCAGCAGATGTACTATTAACCCCCAGCACTGGTCTCAGCCAATGCATTATTAACCCCCAGCACTGGTGTCAGCGGACACACTAATAACCCCCAACACTGGTCTCAGCAGACGCACTAATAACCCCCAACACTGGTCTCAGCGGACACACTAATAACCCCCAACACTGGTCTCAGCAGACGCACTAATAACCCCCAACACTGGTCCCAGCAGATGCACTAATAACCCCCAGCACTGGTGTCAGCGGACACACTAAGAACCCCCAACACTGGTCTCAGCGGACACACTAATAACTCTTAGCACTGGTCTCAGCAGACACACTAATAACCCCCAACACTGGTCCCAGCAGATGCACTAATAACCCCCAGCACTGGTGTCAGTGGACACATTATTAACCCCCAGCACTGGTCTCAACGGACGCACCAATAACCCTCAGCACTGGTCCCAGCAGACGCATTAATAACCCCCAGCACTGGTCTCAGTGGACACACTATTAACCAACCACTGCTCTAGTGGAACTCCAGAGCACAAGATGTTTTTGTTTCAGAATTTTTTCTTCTCTCTTCCTCTGCTTCTGACGCCCCTCTTCTTCACCTTTTCCCCCCTATCTCCTCTGACCCTCCTCCTATGCCCCTTCCTTATTCCTATCCCCATATCATATATACACATGCACCGCTCATCACGCACCCTCTCCTGTCCATCCTGAGTTCCCCTCCTCCAACTTGCCTCCTTTCAGTGACCTCCACAGCCACGAGGCTGCAAAGAAAACACACTGGGGCCTTCTACTCCAACCCATGCTTGTTCCAGGGCCAGCTGCCTTGGGCACTGTGGAAAAAAAATTAATATATCATGTGAAGTGGGGGGGGGGGGGATGTGCTGCAAGGAAATTGGGGGAGAGGGGATTTGTGTTGGAAGGGGGAATTTGAGGGGCAACTGGGGGTAAGAATTGCTCTAGGAGCAAAAAGTGGGTAGGAGGGTGATGCCAAGAGTAGTGATTTAGGGGGATTTATCTTGGGGGGGGGATTTATTCTAAGAGGGGGGATTGAGGGGGAAAATTGTGCTGGGGGGGGAGATATGTACTTGGAAGGGAAATTTTAGCGGGAGAGGATTTATGCTACGAAGTATGATTTTTTTTTTATTGGGGGGGGGGCATTTGTGCTGGGGGGGTTTGGGGGATGAGGGGGTGGGGGTTTCAGCAGGAGGCAGATTTTTACTGGGTGGAGGGGGAATTTTTCATTAGGGGGTAAGCATGCAGATTGGTGCTCAGTTTTTTGTGGGGAGATTTTTTCTGACCAATAGCGCTCATACATCTTGGGGGATGGGGTTTGAAGTTTGACATGTTGGCCCTGGGCTCTAGATAACTTTGTCCCAGCAATGGTTGCACCCAGACATTCTGTTGCCCATCTGTAACCTCCTAAAATAAAAAACTACTGAAAAAAATAATAATAATTAGATTTCAGTGAAACGTCGCCATTTTGACTCAACACCAATGGGAAAGGCAAAACTAGGGAAGGCAAATTTGTAGAAGTGAGCATTAACTGAGTGCTTTCATTTCCCCAAAAATTTTGTAAAAAAATAAATTTGGATTTTGATAAAATTTCACCATTTTTGCCCAGTGTCAACAGGGAAGCCAAATTAAAGTACCGTGTTTCCCCGAAAATAAGCCCGGGTCTTATATTAATTTTGGCAACAAAAGACACAGTAGGGCTTATTTTCGGGGTAGGTCTTACCATGTAATGTGCTGTCTTCTCTCCCCCTCTCTCTCTCCCTGCCTGACAGGAATCCCCAGTGTGAACTGAGTTAAAATGCTTGTAAAATCCTAAAATCCACTCTATTCCAGTATTATATAATGTACAATGTGTGTGTTTCTGTAATATAATTGTGCCAAATACCTTCGTTATAGTGCCGCTCTGCGCTTCTGTGACCCGCTGGAGATCTCTTCCCCGCAATTATATTACAGAAACACACACATTGTACATTATATACTACTGTAATAGAGTGGATTATAGGCTTTTACAGGCATTTTAAACTAGGGCTTATTTTCAGGGTAGGGCTTATATTGCAGTCCTCCTGGAAAATAACGCTCGGTCTTATTTTCGGGGTAGGTCTTATTTTCGGGAGCAACATGGTAGTTATTGGTGGTTTTTAATGGTGTAACAGCTCCTGTGGGTTACGGAGAGTCCTCACAACTATCCTAGACCTGTTCCTATGCCAAGAAATGTTAACACTTATTGGTCTTATTATTTTTTTAATTCTATAAAAAAAAAATGCGTTTCCATTGGCCCTATTTATTTTAAAGGGACTCTATTGCTATAGATGCTGTGACATCTTCTGCTGAAGTCTGAAAGGAAAGGGACACTTCCGGGAGTGTCGATATCATGGGTCCCCTGCAGCTCCCAGTGGTTCTTCACCCCTATAATGGGTGGAGGTCAGCAGGAGGAACCAATGGGAGTTGTAGGGGACCCAGGAGATCGACAATCCCGGAAGCGTCCGTTTTTAGTACAGACTTCTGCAGAGGATTTCTCAGCATTGGAGCGGCTTTTGGTGGTGCGGGCAGCAAAAATGCTAAGTATCTCCCATACTTTTTTTTTATAGGTAGGTCATGTGGCTTTTAAAGTTTTTCCATAGCAACAGGGTCACTTTAACCCATTGGCAGCCACCGACGTAAGGCATGCATCTGCAGCAATGGTGGTGGGGGGCGGGGTTTAATATACAACTATAGCAGTAGGGAATATGTATACATCTGACCAGGGCCAGATTAAGAGCATCATGGGCCTGGTGCTGAGAATTTCGGTGGGCCTTTTTATGGAAACAAAATGAAAATGCAAACAATTTTTCGCTAAAATGAATTAAATTTACTCTCACCAGTAATACCAGCCGTGCAGCCTCTGAGCAGCAGCAACACCACCAATACCACCTGCTATGCGGTCTCTCACCAGCAGCAAGATAGGGAGACCACATTTCCAAACTGTCATTTAGGGACAACCCCCTCTTCCCAAAAAAGGATGAGGGTGGAGGATGTAGTCTCGGGGTTGGCAGGGAAATCGGTGGTGGCGGTGATTTGTCAGGCAAATGGCTGGTGTTAGTACTTAAAATCAATCATCCTGACACCATGCTTGATATGATGTCAGGATGATCAAATTCCATTATTTCAGTTACTTCATTGTAATATATAGTGAAATAGTTCAACTCACCATCATGCAGAATCAGTGGGAAACTGAGCTTGTCACTTGCCACCAGATGCAGCTTGTCACTTGCCACCCATAGCCTGCCACCAGATGTAGAGTATCACTTTCCACAGTTGCCTGCCGCTAGATGCAGCATGTCACTTGCCACCAGCAGCCTGCCACCAGATACAGTGTGCCACTTGCCACCAGATACAGTGTGCCGCCGGCCACAAGATACAGTGTTTCACATGCCACCACCAGCCTGCCACCAGATACAGTGTGCCACTTGCCACCAGATACAGTGTGCCGCCGGCCACCAGATACAGTGTTTCACATGCCACCACCAGCCTGCCACCAGATACAGTGTGCCACTTGCCACCAGATACAGTGTGCCGCCGGCCACCAGATACAGTGTTTCACATGCCACCACCAGCCTGCCACCAGATACAGTGTGCCACTTGCCACCAGATACAGTGTGCCACTTGCCACCAGATACAGTGTGCCGCCGGCCACCAGATACAGTGTTTCACATGCCACCACCAGCCTGTCACCAGATACATTGTGCCACTTGCCACCAGATACAGTGTGCCGCCAGCCACCAGATACAGTGTTTCACATGCCACCACCAGCCTGTCACCATATACATTGTGCCACTTGCCACCAGATACAGTGTGCCACTTGCCACCAGCAGTCTGCCACCAGATACAATGTGTCACTTGCCACCAGCACCCTGCCACCAGATACAGTGTGCCACTTGCCACCAGCAGCCTGCCACCAGATACAGTGTCACTTGCCACCAGCAGCCTTCCACCAGATAGTGTGCCACTTGCCACCAGCAGCCTGCCACCAGATACAGTGTGCCACTTTCCACTAGCAGCCTGCCACCAGATACAGTGTGCCACTTGTCACCTGCAGCCTGCCACCAGATACAGTGTGCCACTTGCCACCAGCAGCCTTTCATCAGATACTGTGTGCCACTTGCTACCAGCAGCCTGCCACCAGATACAGTGTGCCACTTGCCACCATATACAGTGTGCCACTTGCCACCAGCAGCCTTTCACCAGATACAGTGTGCCACTTGCTACCAGCAGCCTGCCACCAGATACAGTGTGCCACTTGCCACCAGATACAGTGTGCCACTTGCCACCAGCCTGCCACCAGATACAGTGTGCCACTTGCCACCAGATACAGTGTGCCACTTGCCACCAGCACCCTGCCACCAGATACAGTGTGCTACTTGCCACTAGCAGCCTGCCACCAGATACAGCATGCCACTTGCCACCAGCAGCCTGCCACCAGATACAATGTGCCACTTGCCACCAGATACAGTGTGCCACTTGCCACTAGCAGCCAGCCACCAGATACAGTGTGCCACTTGCCACTAGCAGCCAGCCACCAGATACAGTGTGCCACTTGCCACTAGCAGCCAGCCATCAGATACAGTGGGCCACTTGACACCAGCAGCATGCCACCAGATACAGTGGGCCACTTGCCACCAGCAGCCTTTCACCAGATACAGTGCGCCACTTGCCAACCACAGCCTGCCACCAGATACAGTGTGCCACTTGCTACCGACAGCCTGTCACCAGATACAGTGTGTCACTTGCCACCAGCAGCCTGTCACTTGCCACCAGATACAGTGTGCCGCCGGCCACCAGATACAGTGTTTCACATGCCACCACCAGCCTGTCACCATATACATTGTGCCACTTTCCACTAGCAGCCTGCCACCAGATAAAGTGTGCAACTTGTCACCTGCAGCCTGCCACCAGATACAGTGTGCCACTTGCCACCAGCAGCCTTTCATCAGATACAGTGTGCCACTTGCTACCAGCAGCCTGCCACCAGATAGTGTGCCACTTGCCACCATATACAGTGTGCCACTTGCTACCAGCAGCCTGCCACCAGATACAGTGTACCACTTGCCACCAGATACAGTTACATAGTTACATAGTTACATAGTTAGTAAGGTTGAATAAAGACACCAGTCCATCCAGTTCAACCTGAGTGAGTGTGGGTCTACAACCCTGACCCTTGTCCCTAACCCTGAACATCGCACACTCACATCAATCCCTACCCTCAATCCAAGGTCCCCATTCATATACTAGGGCCAATTTTGGACAGAAGCCAATTAACCTACCAGCCTGTCTTTAGAGTGTAGGAGGAAACCGGAGTACCCGGAGGAAACCCACGCAGGCACAGGGAGAACATGCAAACTCCAGGCAGGTAGTGTCGTGGTTGGGATTCGAACCAGCGACCCTTTTTTACTGCTGGGCGAGAGTGCTAACCACTGCACCACTGTGCCACTTGCCACCAGCACCCTGCCACCAGATACAGTGTGCCACTTGTCACCAGAAGCCTTCCATCAGATACAGTGTGCCACTTGCCAACCACAGCCTGCCACCAGATACAGTGTGCCATTTGCCACCAGCAGCCTGCCACCAGATACAGTGTGCCACTTGCCACCAGCAGTCTGCCACCAGATACAGTGTGCCACTTGCCACCAGCAGTCTGCCACCAGATACAGTGTGCCACTTGCCACTAGCAGCCTGCCACTAGATACAGTGTGCCACTTGTCACCTGCAGCCTGCCACCAGATACAGTGTGCCACCAGCAGCCTTTCACCAGATACAGTGTGCCACTTGCCACTGACAGCCTGTCACCAGATACAGCATGTCACTTGCCACCAGCAGCCTGCCACTAGCAGCGTGCCACCACATACAGTGTGCCACTTGCCACCAGCAGCCTGACCCCAGATACAGCGTGTCACTTGCCACCAGCAGCCTGCCACTCCCTCCAGGACTCTTCCAGGATGGAAAGAAGGGACAGGGCCTGCATAGTCAAACAAATCCCTGGAGCCCCCACCCCTCCTCATCTGGGATGGTATGGTTGTGTGTAAAATGCCAGCAGTATTGATCAGACCAAGTTCTACAGAGGGGGGTGTGTACAGCCTTTGGGCTCACACTGGTGTGCTGCCGTTTGGGAGCACTGCTTGTGTATCTGCAGTTTTAGCTGCAGACCTATTGTTTTATATCAGGTTGCATATTTTTGCCGCATTTTCTGACAGTGCGCCAAAGATAAAATGCAGCACGCAGGAATTTTGGTGCGCTTTCAGAAAAAACATGCAACCTAATAGAAATCAATAGGACTATGGGTAAAACGCAGGAAAAATGCGGATACACCAGCAATGGGCCAAAACACAGCAAAGCAGTGTGAACCCACCTAAAAGCACAAGGAGCCAAGTCTACATATTGGCTGCAGTTATAACAGCCATTGCTGAAGATAAAGGTAAAAGAGGGGGAGAGAAGGGAGATAAGAGGCCAGTCACTGAGCTCACACTTGGATGGGAAGCTCATCACTCACATATGTGTTCAGTTCACCTTCTATCTGCCGGCTGCTCTGTTCATAATTTCCCAACCCACACGGCTCCTTCACTGCACACAGAGAGAGAAGAGAGAGGGGAGGGGAAGGCAGAGCCATTTGTGTAGGGGGGGAACTGTGCACTGTGACACTAATAACCACAGTGAGCCAACACAGATGCAGCCAGACACCCCTACATTTACACACAGCTTCTCCTGTCCCATAGAAGTTTATGGACAGGAGAAAATCGGCCTTTTACTGCTGTCTGGGAGGGCCAATTTTAAGGCAGGGGCCTGGAGCTGCAGCTCCATCAGCCCCTATGTTAATCCGGCCCTGCATCTGACAAGTCAACTGTTGGCCATAAGGTGGAAGAGACACTTTATTTGCCGCCACATATATATGCGTTATGCGGTCAGCAAAGGGTTAAGTCCTAGCCTTGTACATAACACATCCAAAAACAGTAAACACAGCCAAACGGTTATTCATAAGGTGTACATACTGCTGAGTGTTGTGTTTGATATGGAGTGCTTGTTAAAGTTATAGCCCCTGAATAGATTATGAACCTCTATGATCAGCCATGGGCCTGTATATGTTGTTTTATCCAGCAGAGCTCATTAATGATTGAGCACCATGATCGATATAGTGAACACAAAGAGACTAAGTCCCCCCCTGGCCCGCCCCGCTACGGACTCCATTAATTATTTATCAGCTGAAGTTTCAGAAAGGAGACCTTATTATCTGTTATTGTTCCCCATTGAACCAATCCGAACTGAGACATCAATCAGCGAAACTTGCTATTCCCAGCCAGAAAACACTTAAAGTGTGCTTAAAGTGAACCTGTCACCATACTGGACTTTTCCAAATGAGCATATGGTGAAATAATACATCAGTAGAGGTTATGTTTAGTGAAAACCGCATGTCAAAAGGACAAGTAGATCCAGAGATATGGGCAGCCGAAGTTATGTGTAAGAGTCGGCATTTTCGGTATAAGTTGAGAGTGGCCCCACCCCGTCTTCTTCTCTATTGGTCCTCCAATGTGAAGAGGCAGCTTGGGAGGGGCAGGGCTAAAGTCAACTTTTCCATACAACTTCACATGGCTTTATCTTTAGATCTACAGATCATTTTAACATGCTGTTTTCGCTGAAAGTATCCTCTCCTTTTGTATTTTCTCGTCACATGCTTGAATTTGTGTTAGGTTTTTACCCTTTTTCTGACACCAAAGTAAGGCATACGTCAATGGCAGTGGCGGCTTTTACATTGTGAGCACTTGTCAAGCCAACTTTCCATAGCTATCAGAACATGTTACTCGCCCTGCATGAGGACCCCGCACTGCCATGTATCCCTTGGTCCTCTGTCCCGTTTGTGGGCATGGCGTGTGTCACTGGGTGGAGCAAACCTTTGCTAACTGAATACCCATCCAGTGAATTAACTGTATATGATATGTACTGCACTTCCTGGTTCAGAAAAAAAGCCAAGGAAAACGCCAAGTCAAACTCCATGTCAAACTCCAAGTCAAACTCCAAGTCAAACTCCAA
Organism: Lithobates clamitans; assembly: GCA_037952925.1. Lineage (NCBI taxonomy): Eukaryota > Metazoa > Chordata > Amphibia > Anura > Ranidae > Lithobates > Lithobates clamitans. Next base: position 105,394 of record JBBGZY010002064.1, on the reverse strand, counting down.
GTCAAACTCCATGTCAAACTCCAAGTCAAACTCCATGTCAAACTCCATGTCAAACTCCAAGTCAAACTCCATGTCAAACTCCAAGTCAAACTCCATGTCAAACTCCAAGTCAAACTCCATGTCAAACTCCATGTCAAACTCCATGTCAAACTCCAAGTCAAACTCCATGTCAAACTCCAAGTCAAACTCCAAGTCAAACTCCATGTCAAACTCCATGTCAAACTCCAAGTCAAACTCCAAGTCAAACTCCATGTCAAACTCCAAGTCAAACTCCAAGGAAAACTCCAAGGAAAACTCCAAGCTCACTTACTGACCAGCTTGTGGACAACCAAAATGATCCTGTTAACAGTATGCGTTAAAAACAGGAGTTTAGTCTACACACATTTGCAAATACATGCGTAAGCTACAGAGCCTCTCCAAGGCACCCTGGTATCTGTAGCTTTATCACTGACTTATGAGTGACTCCACAATGGAAGCACATGCATTCTGATGGATAGATGGAGGGTAGATGGACCGAAAGGAGCCCACCCCTTCTTAAAAGGTACAGGGGCACACTGAACACCCTGCACATTGCACTATGGCTTGCAAAGGTGTCAGTGCGTTGCTTGACCAATAAAACAGTAATACAAGAAAGAAAGCCACTGTCCCCACCTATAACTGGCCATTGCAGCAAGTAGCATTATTATTGTTATGTTGGTCATGGTCAGGCAAAGCACTGACACCTTTGAAGCCATTGTGCTATGTGCTGGGTGTTCAGTGTGCCCCTGTACTTTTAAGAAGGGGTGGGATCCTTTCAGTTCATCTGCCCTCCATCCAGGGGCGGACTGACCATTCGGGCACTGCCCGAGGGCCCCATGCCACTAAGGGGCCCCGTCAGAGTTGCCAGCCTCAATAAAACCAGGGACAGTATGTAAAAATCTGTGTTTTTTTTAAAGCCCAAGATTATAGCTGCCCCACCTCTCCAGTACCTTGTCAGTGTGTGTGTGTGTGTATTCTGTGTGTGTATATTGTGTATGTATATTGTGTGTCTGTGTGTGTATACTGTATGTGTGTGTGTATACTGTGTGGCCCCATAATCTATTGCCCAGGGGCCCCATAATCTCCTATTGCCCGGGGGCTCCATAATCTTCTCCTTTTGCCCGGGGGCCCCATGAGTTGTCAGTCCGCCCCTGCCTCCATCTATCCATCAGAATGCACGTGCTTCCATTCTGAAGTCACTCATAAGTCAGTGATAGGACTAGGGATCACAGGGTGCCTTGGCAGGGCTCTGTAGCTTACGCATGTATTTGCAAATGTGTGCAGACTAAACCCCTGTCTATAACGCATACTGTTAGACAGGATCATTTGGTTGTCCAGGGGCTAAGTCGGTAAGTGAGCTTGGAGTTTTCCTTGGCTTTTTTTCTAACATATGTTGCCTTCCAATGCTACTTGCTGCGATGGCCAGTTATAGGCGGGGGGCAGTGGCCTCCTTTCTTGTACTTCCTGGTTCAGAGCTCTCCTTCCCTGTTTGCTGTGGTTGGGGATGAAGCTGATCAAGCAGGATCTGTGCTTAGTCAGCTTCATTTGGGTCCACAGGAGACCCCTGCTGTCCCCATGCACAATGACCCCCCCTCCCCCCTGCCATGCATCCCGGGCTCCTCTGTCCTGCTTTCAGGCCTAGGACAGGCATGGTGGGTATCACTGAGTGGAGCAGAGGGAGCTGAGTCAAGTTTGGTAGAAGAAAAAAAAAGTAAAAAAGATAAATAAATTAACAAATAATTAAAAAAAAAAAAAAAAGTAAACCCCCCTGTCCTACTTTGAAGCAAGAGCAATAATTCTCAGGCCATAATTCACAGTGAACCGTAAACTAATGACCCGTATGGGCTTTTAAAGCATCACCTATGGACAATTTTGGGTACCAAAATTTGTCGCCATTTTATGGGCACATTTTAAAGACTTGGGTATCTACACTGAGCAAAATTATAAAACGCAACACTTTTGTGTTTGCCCCTATTTATCATGAGCTCAACTCAGAGATCTATGACTTTTTCTTTGTACACAAAAGGCCTATTTCTCTCAAATATTGTTCACAAATCTGTGTTAGTGAGCACTTCTCCTTTGCCGAGATAATCCATCCACCTCACAGGTGTGGCATATCAAGATGCTGATTAGACAGCATGATTATTGCACAGATGTGCCTTAGGCTGGCCACAATAGAAGGCCACTCTAAAATGTGCAGTTTTACTGTATTTTTTTTTGGGGGGGGGGTCTCAAAACCAGTCAGTATCTGTGACCACCATTTGCCTCACGCAGTGCAGCACATATCCTTCACATAGAGTCGATCAGGTTGTTGATTCTGGCCTGTGGAATGTTGGTCACATGTCAGTGCGGGGAATAATAAAAAGGCAAGTTTAAAGTGGTGTTCCGGCCGAAATTATACTTTTTAAATAAAAATACCCCTATAATACACAAGCTTAATGTGTTCTAGTAAAGTTAGTCTGTAAACTAAGGTCTGTTTTGTTAGTTTATAGCAGTAGTTTGTTATTTTATAAACTTACAGCAGGCCGCGGCCATCTTAAGTGTGGGCATTTGAAGCCAGCCTGTCTTTCTTCCTGGATCTCATCCTTGCAGATCTCGCACATGCTCAGTACAGCACAAGCAGTGTAATCAGTTTCAGGTCAGGTTTCCATAGCAACGGCAGTTTCAGAGGAAGTTGCCACCCCTTCCCAGAAGGCATTGGAAACAGGAAATGATGCGATGGGCCACGGCCAGGGAGGAGGAAGTGAAAAATGAATACAGCAGATATACAGTAGGTGCTGAGAAAATTTTTTTAAAAATATCCAATTTGTTTACAGTGCACAGTTTAGTGAGGGATGCTGAAGAGTTGTAAAAGTGGGTGGAACTACACTTTAAAGCAAGCGAAGCACTACATCCGGACGCCGGACTACTACTCTATATTAAAAGGCATTGCAGTCGGGGTCCCTTGTAAGTGTCCTTTTGGTCACACCGGAGTAAGGAAGGGAGACTACATAGCATAGTTTGCAGTAACACCCAGAAACCCAGTGAGAAGCCTGCTGAATATCGCAGTAACGGATGATATAAAATATAAAGTGAAGGTAAAACAAATAGACGGATTTCAGATGTTTTTCTACATCACATCAGCACTGGGACGGACTTTAGTTGGAGTTCCCGTGTAACGTACGGGAAATAGCGACGTGAACGGGACAATTTAGACCGTCTGCAAGAAAACAATTAGGCTAATGAGCCCAATTACCTCGTTAAGCTGTTTTTTTTTCGAAACATGTTTCAGCCATTGACAAGGCCCCCGCATTGTTCCCTGCCTCAGATCTGAACTTTTGGCAAGTTCAAAGAAGTGCCGTCCCTGAGACCCCAAAGTTTCTCAGGGGAAGATGGAAATTAATGAGGTCAGGAGGAGAGGGGAGGTCAGGCTTCAACGCCAAAATAAAGATCGGTGTGGTCAGAGCGGCTGGTTGGGGGTCAGAATTCGTAAAGGGGGGGGGGTTTGGGTTCTTTGCAGGACAAGGAGCAAAATGTATCAACGTGGATCCTGTTAGTGGTAGTGCACTTTGCACACAGGACTTTGTACCTTCCACTAATGGCTAACTTCACAACAATTTTATTATTTAACATTTTTAGATAGACCTGGAAAAAGTAAGTGTGACTGTACATTGTTATGTCCGTCCTTAACCACTTCAATATTGGGCACTTTTACCCCCTTCCCGCCCAGGCCAATTTTAAGCTTTCAGCGCTGTCTCTTTTTAAATGACAATTGCGCGGTCATGCTACACTGTACCCAAACAAAATTTTTATGATTTTGTTCCCACAAACAGAGATTTCTTTTGGTGGTATTTGATCACCATTGGGGTTTTCATTTTTTGCTAAACAAAAAAAAAAAAATTGAAAAAAAAAATAATACGTTTTTCTTCGTTACTGTTATAAAATTTTGTAAATAAGTATGTTTTCACCTTCACTGATAGGCACTGATGAGGCTGCACTGACGGGCACTGATAAGGTGGCACTGATGAGCACTGATGAGGTGGCACTAATGAGGTGGCACTGATGAGGTGGCACTGATTGGGCATTTATAGGCAGCACTGATTGGCACTGATATGCAGCACTGATTGGGCATTTATAGGCAGTACTGATGGGCACTCATAGGTGACACTGATGGGCACTGATAGGTGGCACTGATGGGCATGGATGGAAACTAATAGGCAGCACTGATGGGCACTGATAGGCAGCACTGATTGGGCATTTATAGGCAGCACTGATGGGCACTGATAGGCGACACTGATGGGTACTTATGAGTGGCACTGATGGGCACTGATAGGCAGCACTGATGGGCACGGATGGGCACTGATAGGCAGCACTGATGGGCACTGATAGGCAGCACTGATTGGGCATTTATAGGCAGTACTCATGGGCACTCATAGTCGACACTGATGGGCACTGATAGGCGACACTGATGGGTACTTATGAGTGGCACTGATAGGCAGCACTGATAGGTGGCACTGATGGGCACTGATAGGTGACACTGATGGACATTGATGGGTGGCACTGAAGGACACCTATGAGGAGGCACTGGCAGGCATTACTGATGGGTACTGATTGGCATCATTTGTGGGCACAGATTAGCATCCCTGGTGGCCATGGGTGGCATACCTGGTGGTCATCAGTAGTGGGCATCCCTGGTGGTCTTGGGTGGGCATGGTCGGGGGGACTGCGTTGATAATCAATCAGTGCAGACCCCTCCCCCCTGTCAGGAGAGCAGCCGATCAGCTCTCCTCAGATGCAATATAAGAAAAGCTGATACACAGCTCTTTCCGTTTACACCGTGATCAGCTGTGATTGGACACGGCTGGTCACGTGGTAAAGAGCCTTTCCTCGGAGGCTCTTTACCGAGATCTGTGTTGCGGTGCATCAGACTGACACGCCGCACCACCGATCGCCGCGCTGTGCGCCGGCTCGTTATCCTGAAAGACGTCATATGATGTCCAGTCAGAATAACGGAACCACCACCCAGTTGTTATTTTGCTATAGGCGTGGGCGGGAAGTGGTTAATCACCGCTGGGTGTTTTACTTTTTTACTAAATAAATGAAAAAAAAAAAAAAAACATGGTTTAATTTGTTTCTGTTATAACATTTTGCAAATAAATAATTTTTCCTCGTGAATTTTGTTCAAACTGTATCCTTCTTTGGTGAAAATAAAACAAATCAGTGTATATTATTTAGTCTGTAGGAAAGTTATAGAGTCCGCAAACTATGGGGAATACAATGCATCCGGAAAGTATTCACAGCGCTTCAATTTTTCCACATTTTGTTATGTTACAGCCTTATTTCAAATTGAATTAAATTCATAATTTTCATCAAAATTCTACAAACAATCCCCCATAATGACAACATGAAAGAAGTTTGTTTTGAAATCTTTGCAAATTTATTAAAAATAAAAAACGAACACAATGTACATAAGTATTCACAGCCTTTGCCATGACACTCAAAATTGAGCTCAGGTCCATCCTGTTTCCACTGATCATCCTTGAGATGTTTCTACAACCTGATTGGAGTCCACCTGTGGTAAATTCAGTTGATTGGAAATGATTTGGAAAGGCACACACCTGTCTATATAAGGTCCCACTGTTAACAGTGCATGTCAGAGCACAAACCAAGCCATGAAGTCCAAGGAATTGTCTGTAGACCTCCGAGACAGGATTGTATGGAGGCACAGATCTGGGGAGGGGTACAGAAAAATCTCTGCAGCATTGAAGGTCCCAATGAGCACAGTGGCCTCCATCATCTGTAAATGGAAGAAGTTTGGAACCACCAGGACCCTTCCTAGAGCAGGCTGCCCGGCCAAACTGGACGATCGGGAGAAGAAGGGCCTTAGTCAGGGAGGTGACCAAGAACCCCGATGGTCACTCTGACAGAGCTCCAGCATTTCTCTGTGGAGAGAGGAGAACCTTCCAGAAGAACAATCATCTCTGCAGCACTCCACCAATCAAGCCTGTATGGTAGAGTGGCCAGACGGAAGCCACTTCTCAGTAAATGGCACATGACAGCCCACCTGGAGTTTGCCAAAAGGTGCCTAAGAGACTCTCAGACCATGAGAAACAAAATTCTCTGGTCTGATGAAACGAAGATTGAACTCTTTGGCTTGAATGGCAAGGGTCATGTCTGGAGGAAACCAGGCACCGCTCATCACCTGTCCAATATTATCCCTAAAGTGAAGCATGGTGGTGGCAGCATCATGCTGTGGGGATGTTTTTAGTGGCAGGAACTGGAAGACTAGTCAGGATTGAGGGAAAGATGAATGCAGCAATGTACAGAGACATCCTTGGGCTTTGGACCTCAGACTGGGGCGAAGGTTCATCTTCCAACAGGACAACAACCCTAAGCACACAGCCAAGATAACAAAGGAGTGGCTACGGGACAACTCTGTTAATGTCCTTGAGTGGTCCGGCCAGAACCCAGCCTTGAACCCGATTGAACATCTCCAGAGAAATCTGAAAATGGCTGTGCACCGACGCTCCCCATCCAACCTGATGGAGCTTGAAAGGTTCTTCAAAGAAAACTGGGAGAAACTGCCCACAAAGTGGTGTACCAAGCTTGTAGCATCATACTCAAAAAGACTTGAGGATGTAATTGGTGCCAAAGGAGCTTCACCAAAGTATGGAGCAAAGGGTGTGAATACTTATGTACATGGGATTTTTTTTGTTTTTAATACATTTGCAAAGATTTCCAACAAACTTCTTTCACATTGTCATTATGGGGAATTGTTTGTAGAATTTTGAGGAAAATAATGAATTTAATCTATTTTGGAATAAGGCCGTATCATAACAAAATGTGGAAAAAGTGAAGTGCAGTGAATACTTTCCAGATCCACTGTATACTGTATATTTACAAACATGGACTTCTCTGGTGATATTGTCTTGCAAAAAATGTTTTATGTTATGCAATTCATAAACAAAACAAATAAAAAAAACACCTTTTTTCTGTTTGATCAGGGTTCGTAGTAAAAAAAAAAATAAAACTTTTTTTTTTTTTTTTTTAAATTGTTAGTATTTTTCTTGTTTATAGCACAAAAAATAAAAAAACTCAGAGGTGATCAAATACCACCAAAAGAAAGCTCTATTTGTGGGGGAAAAACATGACATAAATGTTATTTGGGTACAGTGTCACATGACCGCGCAATTGTCAGTTAAAGTAACGCAGTGCCGTATCGCAAAAAAAATGGCCTGGTCATGAAGGGGGGTAAATTTTTCAGCGGTCAAGTGGCTATCTCCTGTCTGAGCAATGTTTATAAACAATGTTCTTTTGTAACTCTCCAGTCTGAATAATATTTATACAGAATGTTACTTTGTATCTCGCTATCTCATGTTTATAAACAATGTTACTTTGTATCTCTTGATCTCCTGACTGAACAATGTTAATAAACAATGTTACTTTGCATCTCTCGATCTCCTGTCTGAACAATGTTTATAAACGATGTTACTTTGCATCTCTCGATCTCCTGTCTGAACAATGTTACTTTGCATCTCTCGATCTCTTGTCTGAACAATGTTTATAAACAATGTTACTTTGTATCTCTCTATCTCCTGTCTGAACAATCTGTATTGACTGCTGAAACTCTCCCACTGTGAGCTGCAGGGTCTGGGAGGGGGAACTTGTCATATAGAAATGAAGGAGGATTTGGCTCTATCAGGGGAAATAAAGAAAGTAAAGGAAATTTATGAGGCTTTTATATCACAAAGTATCTGGATTTGGTACTCTTTCAAACTGTCATACAGGAGCCATTAGTTGTAATTTAAATTCATTAAAGTCCAAAATAAATGGTTGCATTCATAGATTTCAGGAGAGTGGGCGGAGCCATGCAAATCATTCCTCTATGCCTCAGTGGAGAACTGGGCATCCCAACCTGCACATTCATAGCATTGATAATCTCTAATATTACAGAGCCATCTGCACTGCAGCTGTTCCAGGCTTGCCAGCCGTGGTCAGTGCAAGGAATGGTAACCATGCCAGTTACACCACAGAGAAGGGAATCAATGCCAATCTACATCCAGGAGATACTTTCCAACATGTTGTAAAAGCCGCTGTGCACAACACAAATATTTTCAGCTCAGATTCAATTTTTGTTCTAAAGTTAACCCACCATTGCCCGGTCATTTTTTTTTTTTCGCTCTCTGTTTATTTGAAAATAAATATAAAATAAGACAAACAACAAGGGGCTATTTTTTGGAACAAGAACAGGCCAAGGATAGTTGGAAGGAGGTTTCCTAAGGCCCCTTTCACACAGGGCAGAATCCATCTTGACAGACTCTGCTTGCTCAGTGGGGGGGGGGGGATCGCTCCGCTGCTCCCCCCGCGATGAGCAGGCGGATGACAGGTCTGTCTCCGCTCACTGAGCACAGCGGAGATGGACAGAGTCCCGCTCTCCTCTATGGGGAGATCGGATGAAAATGGACCACCCCGTACATTTTCATTCGATCCCTTCCTCCAGACGGATGGAAAATAGGACCACCATCCATCTGGATTTGGTGAACAGAATTGGACAGCAGCGGATGTCAGCAGACATGTCACCGCCGACATCTGCCGCCTGAAAAACGGACCTGATCGGACAGCCCCTGGGAAAGGGCCCTAACCCTCAGGTGACTTTTACATTGATTCCAACATATTTTGATTAAATGGCGAACTTTTGCCAAAATATACCCAATTTACCTAACATTTAGATAAATAAAAACTCTCAATTAAACTTTTTCCCGCTTAGTAGTTGTGACAGACCCAACCGGGACAGGGGGCTTTTGGAGGGGACTGCAGGGTAGCCTCTTGCCTACTGACTATGGGCCCAGGCATACCCGGGCCCGAGCTACAATCATTCTGGAAGGTGTCTTGTTATATAATGCAAAATTAAATGACCACATTTAACAGTCAAGGAAGCCATGATGGTCTCTGCCAACCTGAAACTCGGTGAGAAGAAGTTTGTGAAAAGAAAGCTGGTTAATGAGATTTGGACAGCCGTGGGTCTTCTTGAATACTGGTGCCGAACTGTCTGGGTGGGCACTGGCCTGAGTCACCTAGGCTTATCTAGGTGACTACAGTAGTTGTTGATTAGATCATTGTTGATGTTTATGTTGGCTGTTCATTAGATGTACTGATGAAATTACTGTTTACAGTTTGCTTTGTTAAGGATAATGTGATCAAGCTCTAACCTGATTTTGTGTGGTCTATATTCTGTGTGAATTTACAATGAAGTCAGTTCCAGTTTGCACCTAAGCTAGTGTTGTCTAGTTCTTGGGTGCAATTCTCAACCTTATTACCCGGTTCCTGGTTCCAGAGTGAAAGAAGCTGTATCTTGGCGTAATCACCCAGGCTGGGTGCCAGGCGGTCTGTCACAGTAGTGTTGTACAGCAATTGAACTTTACTGCTCCTTTTCCAGAATACAAGTCTACCAGCCAACTCCACTGATTCAAAACAATGCACTCTCTATGTGGTGAAGATTTTATCTCAGCAGTTGTTGAACTGGGGGGGCTGAGTGATTCCTGTGGCCTACAAATGACCATCACAGAAATATCCTACAAATCTGCATACATGAAAGCATTTAAAAAAATACAATATAACGATCATGGAAAATGTGAAAGATACATGAAAAAAAGGTAAAAATGTAATTATTGACTCAGAATATGTCCACATTAAAAATTCTATGGAGTTTCCCTTTAATGGAACTTAATTATTGTCTCATAATTAGTTTTGCTGTTTAAAGGTCATTCCAGCCAAAATTGATATTTGTGCAAAACATCTCCCCCTAAATATCAGAGCGTCATCTCCCAGGGATGACTATAAATACCTTGGTGACGGCACAGCACGCCTTCCAGATGTCGGCGGATGATTGCTCATAGTGGTCAGGTCGAGGCTCCCAAATTTCCAGAGGCTCTTCTGCCTGGTCAACCACTGTCCCAGCCTGGTTCACCAAAGCCGCACGCACGCTCGCCGTTCCCACATCGACACCAACATAGAACAACAAAGCCTCTTCCCCTTTCTCCTTCTGCATTCTGACTCTGGCTGGAAATAAAAGAAGAGGAACCATTTATAAATAAAAAAGGATTTGATATTTATTTTGTATGGGGTTTTGAGTCCCGATGTACTCCAGCTATTCCTTCTAGTAGAGTATAGAGCAGTGGTTCTTAATCATCAGGCCGTGGCCACAGCCTCCCCTCTACCAGGCCACCTGCAGATCCCTTAACTTCACATAGTACCTCCTAGTTCACATCACACCCCCCCCCCCCAACCTCTCATAGTGTCCCACAGTTCCCCCATGCCCCCTGAGAGCCCTCAGCCTCCAAAGTGCTCCCCAACCTCCCATAGTGCCACCCAGAGTCCCACAGTGCCCCCCAATATTCCATAGAGGACCACAGTGCCTCCAGGCCCATTGAGAGACCTCTGCCTCCACAGTGCCCCCCAGCCTCCCACAGTGCCCCCCAATCTCCCATAGTGGACCACAGTGCCCCCAGGCCCCCTGAGAGTCCTCAGTCTCCACAGTGACCCCTAACCTCCCACAGTGCTGCCTAGGCTCCCATAGTGGCCCGCAGTGCCCCTGAGACTCCTCAGCTTCCACAGTACCCCCCAAGCTCATTCAGTGCCGCCCAGCCTCCCATTGTGCCCCCCAACCTCCCATATTGGCCCACAGCGCCCTCAGGCCCCCTGAGGGTCCTCAGCTTCCACAGTGCTCCCCAACCTTCCACAGTGCCGCCCAAACTCCCATAGTGGCCCACAGTGCCCCCAGGGAGCCCGCAGCCTTCACAATGCCACCCAGCCTGCTGCAGAGCCTCAAGCAGTCTATAGCGCCTCCAGCACCCAACAGTGTCCCTATAGTATAAGAAGAAGAAAAAAGAAGAAAGAAGTAAGTTGAAGGAAGAAGAACGAAGAAGCAAGAAGTAAACAGAAGGAAGAAAGATGAGGGTAGAAGAAAGAGAAAGGAAGGAGAGGAAAAAAGAAAAATAAAGAAATAGGAGGACAAGTGTTTTAATGATAAAAGGTGGAGCTTTCCTGAAAAATGATACTGTAGCTGTATAATATAACATATCAAGAATTTTCATGCATACTTGTTAAAGATATTGAAAGATCCACATTTTAATCGAGCTAAAATACATTCCAGGTGCATCAAAGCAAAAAGTTTTTTCAAGTTCCAAGTACCAGTTCATTTTCTTTGGAAAGCAACTACAGTCAAGGAAAAGTCTGTCTCCTGCTGGCATGCTGCAGAGAAGGACCCTTGCTCTCTGTGTAGAAGCAGTGGTCTCTTTGCAGAAGTCCGATACACCCCCTGATGAGTCAAAGCCAGAGCTCTCCAATCACCATGAGGTTTTCTGATTGCAGAGCTATAGGTCTGACTCAGCAGGGGGCGTGCTGAACCTCTTCAGACAGACCACTGCTTCCCTGTAGCATGCTGGCAGGGGAGAGGATTTTTTTTACTCAGGCTGTGGCTGCTTTCTAAAGAACATTGACTGTAATGCTGGCCATACACTATACGAAAAATCGGCCGAAAAATCGTTCATATAGACACTTCGTTCGTTTTTCAGTTTCAGTTTTCAGTTAATGGGCACAAATCGATAATCGTTTGTGACGTTTTTGTGGAAAAAAAACGAACGGGAAGTTTGGAAAATTTCTGCCGAACGTACGATAAATTGCAAGGTTAATGTGTTTCCCGTCCGAACTGTCTGCACTAGGTATATGTAAAAAAACGAACAAAAAATTATTTATTCATGTCCACTGAACAATTTATCGGTCATTACATGATGGCACGATCGTTTGCGGTCACGGTCGAACGTTCGTTTTTCGAAAATGGGTTCGGCCGATTTTCTGTATAGTGTATGGCCAGCATAAGACTGCACGCCTCTTGTTTTGATGCTCCTGAAATGTATTTAGCTGATTTAAACTGAAAGTTCATTTGGGCTTTAAGGGGTTTTAGGATGGAGAAAACTGAGGCTTCCCATCACCAGCACAGTGCTGTTAGGTCATTATGGAATGGAGTCAGCAGAACTTCAAGGCGTGGAAGGTGTTGCCATCCTTTCCATATAGCACAACAGATGATGTTTTAGCATGTAGTACAGTTCCTATATACAGTGTCTGTTTCAGCTATATATTTGCTGTTTGGCTGGATTATATATCTATACAGATTAGTCCTTGAAGGGCGGCGGTTTGGGATTCAATGCATTTATCACACATAGCATGCACTTGGGATCTGGACCACGTACAACGTCTGCTTCCATTTTTTTCCCCCCATCTCCAGATATCAAGCAATAAGAGCAATTTATAAAAAAATCAATTTGGAAATGTACTCTTCTCTTCTCTCGTCTGCCTTTGATTGAAAGCCGGGAGGGGCAGGGGCCAGCCTTAGACTCCACAACAAGCCCCGCTGACCTCCATTCCCCGAGACTCTCCATATAATGAATCTTAATTAAGATTGGCCTGTCAGCCTTCGCCAAAAGCTGCAACTCTTAAAACGCTCCATCGGCATACACTACCAGGGAGAATAAATCATCGCCCGCCTTCTCGTTCCTGTGCATGTTAAGTGCATTCTGGGCCACAAAGGTTGTTTAAAGGACAGCGGCGCAGGAACACGATCTCGTCTGCATGCAAAACAGCGTCTGACACCGCCGGGAGACGGTCAATACGTACGCTTTATCTGTCCGAATCGTTATTTTTTTTTATCGCCCCCATCTGCCCTTGCAATTGTTTATAGACTACGAGCCTCCTAGACTCCTAGGGCTTTTTATTCGGCCTCAGGTGCCTACGAAAATATGCCTTGAAAAGAAGGGGTACACCAATGAGAATTTAGAAAATAAGCTGTAGGAGACAGGATAGCCATACAGGTATGGTGAGAAGGGACTACAGTAGAGTAGTGGTCCCTAAACGTTCTAAACAATGGGCCACTTTGCTGTTCTTCAGACATTAGGAGACTGGACTGGGGCCAGTGGGAGTAGAAAATGTCCTGGCTTCCAGTGGGAGTAAACAATCTCCCATCTTTGGTGTCAGTAGAGGAATAGTGTCCCATCAATGGTGTCAATGGAAGGAATTCTGCCCTATTGTTGGTGCCAATAGGAGGAATTGTGCCCTTTCATTGGTGTCAGTGGGAGGAATAGTGGCCCATCGTTGCTGTTCATTTGAAGGAATTGTTCCCCATCATTGGTGTCAATGGAGGGAATTGTGCCCCATTGTCGGTACCAGTGGGAGAAATTGTGCCATTTTGATGGTGTCCCACTGCTGGTGTCAGCGACAGGAATTATGCCCCATTGTTGGTGTCAGTGGATAAAATAGTGCCCCAAGGGTCGGATAAAGGCAACCAAAAGACCGCACCCAGTCCCCGGGCTGCAGTTTGGAGACCTCTGCCCTAGAGGAACCCTTGAAATAGTTTTCAGGTCTCGAGGAACCCCCATGTAAAACCAATTATGGGCTCAGTAGGAAGAATGCCCCCCCCCCCCTTACAAACAGCTAAAAGATCATTGGTGCCATGGCACTAAAGTTACATTGTGACATTGGCCCTTTAGGCACCATCAAATAGGAAATCAATCAGCCACAGTTTAAGGAACCACTAACAACCTCTGGAGGAACCCTGGTTGGGAATGGTTTGACTACAGGAAGCAAAAAGACCACCAATTCCAAACAACATACAACTATTTCAGACCTTTTGGCCATCGTCAGTGCAGTGTGTGGAAAGCATGACTTCTAGAGAGTAAGGTTTGGGACCAAACAACAAGACAATATAACCGTACACGTTATGGTGAGAAGGAACCAAAGTCCTCCAACTGAATCAGCACATAGCATAATAAAGTCTTCCTAGAACAGAAGATATTCATGTCTCATTCCATCATATATCCCAAAAATAAGAGAATTATTCTTCATTTCAGAAGATTAACGGTAGACAGCTCTTTCGGATTTTTGGTCATCATTGATGCAATGTATGGAAACCATGGCTTCTATGTGGTACGACTTGGGACCCTCACCCAATGAGACAAAATAACCATATAGGCATGGTGAGAAGGGTAATTCTTCCCAATGTCCACAAGTGTAAGGAGCATTATTCCCACTGACCATCACAATAATGTATCATGAGTTGGAGATATAGTCATTTTTAGCAGGGGCTTCCTGAGACCAAAAAGTTACTTCAAAAGTTCCCCTGTGTTGAAAAGGTTGAGAAAGGCTGATCTAGAGGAACCCCTGAAATAATTTTTAGATCTCAGGGAATCCCTGCTAAAACCAGTTCCTCTGGGGTTCAGTGGGATGAATGCCCCTCTTACAGACAGCTAAAAAGATCATTGGTGCAATGCATTGGTCCTGGAACTATGTAGGCACCATCGAATGGGAAGTCGATCAGCCACAGCTCAAGGAACCCCCAACAACTTATCTTTGCGACTTTGTCTGTGACATTAGAGGGTTTTGTAAGTTCAATAATATGTACCAACTCTGTATTGTTACAATTTGCCAAAGCTAAAATATATAAAAAATATCAAAGTTGCAGTGAAGTGACATTTAAGTTGCATCAAGTTGAAAGCAAGTTGCAATGCAAAGTTGCATGAATTTGAAGTTGCAGCAGTGTGAACTGAGCCTAAGTGCGACGTTGCTTTGCAACTTCAATGCGACTTTAATGTTTTGTGGCGTTGTGTGACACATATTTCCGAACTTACAAAACCCTCTGAAGCAGCAGGCAAAGTCGCAAAGACAAGACAAAGAAACTACTTACTTGCGACCTTTGTGATTTTAACATTGTGGTCTATGGCACCCCTGTTGCATGGAATGCACCAGAAAAGTAGTGCAGTGTCATGCGAATTTCTGTGATGCATGCCTCACTAAGTTGCAGCAGTGTGAATCAGGGTTAGAGTTGGGTTTCCCTATAGTAAACAGACTCACACAAGGAGAAGGAGTTCATCAGACCTCAACATCCTACCCATCGCTCTGCATCTAGATCCAGGTTTTTCTTCTGACAATACAAAGGATCCCTTGATAAAGGTCAAGAGGCAGAACGCAGAGCAAATATTGACCGCCGTTTTAAGAAGCAGTTTGGTCAACATTAAATATGTACCTGTCTACAGAGGCAGCTGGCCAGCCGACAGCAAACACGCAGAGCCGCAAGGATGAGGCGTCTCCATAGTACATCCAGGGTCCGGGGGACAACGTACCACTCCCAACACCAAATCCTCATCCCACTCTTTCCTCCATAGGAATCCTCATCCCACTCCCTCGTCCATAGGTATCCTCATCCCACTCCATAGGAATCCTCATCCCACTCCATCCTCCATAGGAATCTTCATCCCACTCCATCCTCCATAGGAATCCCCATCCCAGTCCATAGGAATCCTCATCCCACTCCATCCTTCATAGGAATGCTCATCCCACTCCCTCCTCCATAGGTATCCTCATCCCACTCCATAGGAATCCTCATCCCACTCCATCCTCCATAGGAATCCTCATCCCACTCCCTCCTCCATAGGGATCCTAGGGATCATACTATCAGCATAAGGATTAAAAAATAATCAGTTGATTGGGTGAGTGAAGTTCCACTTGAAGGGGACAGTGTCAGGATAAATACATCCATTGCTGACTTAGTTTTAACGGTGCAGGGTCCAGGGCTATCATCCTTTTTTTTTGGTTTTGTTGGCTAACCACTTATTCACAGCGGGAGCTGATCTGCGGGTACTGTGGACTCGATGTCCGCCGGCACCCTTCGATCAATAGGCAGAGAGACAGAATTGCACCCTCGCAACATTGTGACTGCCCTGTCACATTAGCAACGATCAGAAGCCTGTAATACGGGATGCTTATCGCATGAATACTGTGGCAGCCAATCACAATGATCACATGATCAGGGAGCCCATATAACGCCTCCAGCTTCGTGAACTAGGGCCGGTGGGGGTCAGCGGCAAGGGGTTAGCCTGTCTATTGTTGAGTGAATTTGACTTTACAACTGTAAATTACGATTGAAATAATTATATCACTAAATAATCATTTATTTGCTACTCTGTCCTTCCAGACTGATGTAGCAAAGTGAAGCATTGTGGGTGCAAAGATGGTGAAAGTCATTGGGCGCCAGACACTTCTTGGATGTAAAAGAGGTTTTATTTCTTTTGACAGTCCTTTTTATATATTTTGGGGGAGAGAGTTAGGGCCAGGACACCCTTTAGATAGTTGCAAACTCAATTAGCAGACTCCAAGACTTCAATAGGAGGACAGCCGTACAGGGAAAGGCCCCAGCAAGGTGCCACTTCTGCACGTGCAGGATTGCTGTCTCCTATGGTAACAGTCCTTTAACAGTTCCTAACTCAAACGTAACAGTTCTTTTAGCTCCACTACAACTGCTCCTTGTAGTTCTTCAATACTGAGCTCCTGGTTTCTCAACCCTCTGATTCACTGACTATGAATCCCTTTAGCTCCTCAAGGCTTCCGCGGCAGTATCTCCCTCGAGCATCACCCACACTTCCCTGCTGCGTCCCTAGCTTGGCACTTCGGATACCTTCGAGCTTCACCCCTGCTGACCGGCTTGGTCCTCAGCTTGACACACAAGGCTGCTCTGCAAGCTTCACCCCTGCTGGCTGGGTCCCTGATCACCGCCTGAAGTTTCCTCAGTGAGAATATGATTCCGGTACTGTCTTCAGTTACTCACTGTGGTCCCTGGTAAAGGTGATTGGTCCCTTCGTGGTAACAGCTTCCCTTTTACCTTCGACCACTGACAGGTTCTCCGGCCGACAGAACCGTCACTTTTGGTTGGACTGCAAGCCACAGTCCCAACCCTGCGCTGCCCTCTTACTTCTGGATAGGCCCTCACACAGCCTGGCAGCTAGATGCCCCTGGGATAGGCCCAATCTCCAGCCTAGCAGCCCGGGGCAGACGACACACGTCCACCCAGACAGCCGTCCAGGTGGCACAGAACATAGATCACCTGACTCCACCCAAATATATAGATTCTGCCAGCAGGCCAAGGGATTCAAGAAAACCCCTGCCCATTGGCTGAGATACCCACATACCCAAAACCTGAAATTGGATTGCCCTTCTCGTATCTAGTACCACCAAGTATCCAGCCACCTAGTGGTAGAAGAGAAAAGTGCAACAAGACCAAACTTAGGGAGAAATCAATGGATCTCTAACAATGGACTACAGTAGCTATTCCTGACAAGAAATTTGGTGAGGAGCTCCCCAACTAAACCACAGGGCACTACGTCCTCCCCCTGCCCAAGAAACTATGTCTCGGAGTTTGCAGAAAAATAATTTGAGCTCCCAAGCCTGAGAGCGGATGTCCTGGCAAAAACTGGGATGGGTGGGGAAACAGGGAAAGGGTTAAAAGTATAAACAGTAGAATAACATATGTGTGGCGTGCCACACAAATAAACATTGGTATCGCATGAAAAATAGTTAGTCACGTATGACATTCAAGTATCAAAAATAGTTATGTACATTTTAAAGCAAGTAAGCAATAATGCTATCACCTAACTATCTATCTAATGTATACAGTCGTAGCAAATATATAGAGGGTTAGTGTTGTTATCCGGCTAGATCCCTGTCTCTCCTTTGCCAAGGAAGACGCGCTGACACAGCAACACCTGAAAGAGAGAAATCAGAACAATGCAACATGCATTCTACTCTCTAAAAACCTAATGCAGTATGTACACAGTGATTTGAACTGCTCCTCAGCCGAAGGCAGTATGAAAACGTAAAACCCTCCTATACATGTCTACATTATTTAAATTTTTTGAAAGCAGGCCCCATTCTCTTTAAGAATGCCATCCCTTTTCATAATCAGTATAGAACTATAAACTTCAGCAATACTTCGATCAGTGACAGTCCTGACGGATATCTATGAGTCCATTATTTGAAGAAATAGGCAATCATTTTCCTATCACAGCCTATTCTAACTAACTACATGTTCAATGTCCATGACCAGTTACTGTCCATCTGACTTCACTTGGAATGGTCTGCATTTCCCAGCAGTTCCTTTTCTTCTTCCAAAGGCAACTCCGGGCAAAAGGGCATGGCTGCATCTCAGCAAACAAGCAGCCAAAGTATGATGCAAGGGACCACACTTTCGGGACATAGGTCCCCTTCCAAAGACATCTCCAGTCTGTCCACATGACAGCTGAAGACAAAGAGGTTCTCTTCATCACTTGCAAACACAGTCTGCTGAAAGTCACAGATCACTCTTCAGGGTGGAACACCCCAACAACTTCAGTTCTAGCCAACGTGGCTCACTGTATCGTTCACTATATATGCCGGCAACATTCGGTCCCGCACAGTCCTGGCAATTCAGCTTTCTGAGGTGTTCCCCATTAACAAAGAACTTTGTGCAAAGAACAGAGTAATGCCGCGTACACACGAGCGGACTTTACGGCACACTTTGCCCGGCGGACTTTTCAACGTACTTTACGACGGACTTTCTGAATGAACGGACTTGCCTACACACAATCCACCAAAGTCCGTCGAATTCGTACGTGATGACGTACGACCGGACTAAAACAAGGAAGTTGATAGCCAGTAGCCAATAGCTGCCCTAGCGTGGCTTTTTGTCCGTCGAACTAGCATACAGACGAGCGGACTTTTCGACCAGACTCGATTTCGACGGATTGATTTAAAACATGTTTCAAATCTAAGTCCGTCCAACTTTTGAGAAAACAAAGTCCGCTGGAGCCCACACACGATCGAACTGTCCGACGAAATCCCGTCCGCCGGGCAAAGTCTGCCGTAAAGTCCGCTCGTGTTTACGCGGCATAACTTCAGCAAAGCGTCCTTTTACTCCACAACTGCACATTTGTAATCCACAGAGATGATTTGGTATTTTCCTGCAACAGTTACCAGTAATACCCGGGATCGGGTAGAATCAAGGTTTCTCCCTTGGTGTTCACCGTTGTGACAAAACGTTTAATGTCTCTTGTGTCCGGTTTGCGAATTATTACACTATCCAAGTTGATCTTCCGGCCGTAGCCCCGGGTATTTCCTACGGAATGGTATTTTGCAGCCATCTTAGGTGACAACTTAGGAAAATCCAGGTATAGAGGAATTTGTAGAAAACTGCGCACAGCCTCGTCCACCCACTGAGCCTCTTTATTGAAGATCTCTTCTTCCAGATGAGCTGGTATGTATGGATACAATTACCCGTATTCAGACGCTACCTTCTTTATTATAATGCGCTGTATCCTGGACAGCCGAGGCAGGGTCTTAGGGTCTTCTGTACCCAGGTAGAACACTTGCATCTGGGGCACGCAGGACGGAACGCCCAGCAACCATCTCTGGCTTACGATCCGCTTTGGAACTCGGCATTGGCGTGATAGGCGGAGCTATGGGAACCCATTGATTCCCTTGATCCTCCTCACAGGACCTGGCAATGAGCCAAACTAAACTAAACCCCAGAGCGCTACACCGACAATGTGTACAATATGCATACATATGAGACAGTTCAACATCAACCTGAAATGGCGCACCGACGCGGTTCTGCAGGGATCACAGCACTGGGGCTCATCCTGATCACGTGTTACAATGTATCACGTGCTGCAATGCCAAAATGACTTAACCCCTTCACCGGGCACCTTTACCCCCATCCTGCCCAGGGCAGTTTTCAGCTTTCAACACTGTCACACTTTAAATGACAATTGCGCGGTCATGCCACGCTGTACCCAAGCTAAATTTTTTAGCATTTTGTTCACACAACTAGAGCTTTCTTTTGGGGGTATTTAATCACCACTGGGTTTTAAATTTTTTGCTATATAAATAAAAAGATACTGAAAATTAAAAAAAAAACAAAAAAACATGTTTTTCTTTGTTTCTTTGCAAATAAATAATCGTTCTTCATGAATTTAGGCCAAGATGTATTCTGCTACATTTCTGTGTTGAAAATAACCCAAATCAGTGTAGATTATTTAG
Source organism: Lithobates clamitans (assembly GCA_037952925.1). Lineage (NCBI taxonomy): Eukaryota > Metazoa > Chordata > Amphibia > Anura > Ranidae > Lithobates > Lithobates clamitans. The sequence goes on along the minus strand of JBBGZY010002064.1, from coordinate 85,501 downwards.
TCTGTAGGAAAGTTATAGAGTCCGCAAACTATGGTATATACAGTATATCTGAAAATCGATCAATCCTGATGTACTGACAGCCAATCTCATTTCTTGAGACCCGAAAATGCCAGGACAGTACAAATATCCCCCAAATGGGCCCTTTTTGGAAAGTAGACAGTCCAAGGTATTTAGTAAGAAGCATGGCGAGTTTTTAAAGTTGTCATTTTTTGTCATAAGTTTTTGAAAAATGAAGAAATTAATTTTATTTTATTTTATTTTTTTACATACTGTCACCAGTAGAGCATCATCATATAACTGGTGTGTTGTGGTGATCAGGGACACTGACCGGTGACAGTATGAAAAAAAAAAATAATAATAATAATAATATTTTTTTTTTCAATTTTTTTTATTTTTTATTATATTTTTTAATTTTTTTTTTACAATTTCTTCATTCAGCACACTTTGATCAGATCAATCATAAGCAAGTATTTTATTGAATGAAATAGATTCATTCAGTCTGTTTTGTTTGTTTGTGATTGGCTGTGATTCACACCTCCCAACTTTTTGAGATGGGAATGAGGGACACCTACCAGCAAAAGTATGCAGGCATAGGACACGCCCCCTGCCATGCCCACTTAAAGGAGAATTGTACAAAAAAAAAAACAAGATTAGTTAAACCCACAAAATAAAGAAAATAATTAGCTGTCTAATTACAAACTGCGCTTTGAGCGCTTTGAGCGCGGTTTGTAATTAGACAGCTAATTATTTTCTTTATTTTCTTAATTTATAACGTGCTGCTCCTCAATCAATTTAATTTTCCACATGCGCGAGTAGGTAAATTCTTTTACCAATTTTTCACATGGTTAAACCCACAAGTGCTTTTTTACCACTACTATTCCTTTATATTGGCTTTTGGAATTTAGAAATGCAGCATTTTAGAAATCGGATGAAAGGTTTAGCACTGGAAAACACTTTTTGATAGATAAAAAGTGCATTTTATATACATCTATAGAGATCAGATCAAAATGAGGGACAAATGAGGAGGAATGAGGGACAGAGGGACATTGCTCCAAATCAGGGACAGTCCCTCAAAATCAGGGACAGTTGGGAGCTATGGTGATTGGCCCAGTCTGTATCATGTGATCACACTGATCAATCACATCTAGCAACACAATTGTACACAATGGAAAGGATGCAATCCACTGTTTACAACTGTCACGTGACCTGCTGTGATTGGTGACAGTGATCACATATTACGGGCAGCAGGCCGGTACAGTGATAAGTCATCGGCTGTTTCCGGTGGATGCAGCCGGTGACAGATCACGCCATTGCGCACCCCCCCGTGGCCTCGTGCGTGGCGCAATCTCAAAGGATTGACGTCCACCCAAATTGACGAGAGGCTCCCACCGGCGTCATCTTGCTTTAGGCAGGGTGGGAACTGGTTGAAGTAGAACTATAGGCAAAACTTTTTTTTTTTCATTTTGGATAGAGTAAAGGAGGGTTATAACCCCTGTAAGGTTACATTTTCGCCATCTGTGGCTCACTGGGGAGATTTCCTTCACTTCCCGTCCCATAGCCAAAACAGGAAGTGAGAGGAAATCCCTGCAAATTAAAGGAATTCCTTGGGGACCCCCCCCCCCCCCCAGGTCACCAGAACTAGTGTCCCCATTGGAAGATTTCACCTTTATTACTTTTTTGGGGACAACTCAAAATTTGTGATTTTCTTTTACTTTTACTTTCAATGATAATGGTAAACTGGACAAATAGAGAGGGGGAATCTCCCAAACGGGCACACAGACAGCAATAAAAACCTGACAGGGGGTCTATTACCCCTCCAGTCTGGCCAGAACTGAAAAAAAACTAAAACATTTTTTCCCCTGTTCACATCAGAATCCTGGTTTCACTGGATGGTGCCATATGTCACCGCACAGCAGTGCTACACTCTGCGCTGCTGTGCATTGACACGAACGAAGTGTCCCTTTAAATAAAGTTGAAAAAAAACCCCAAAACAAGCAGTGCAATGAAACGCACAGCCCCTCCTGGAGCCATGACTGAACTAGTGCGCTGCAGTTTACCATTCCAGGCTGGCGTAAACCTGGCTTCAGATGCGGTAGGCGGCCCATTCAAATGAATAAACTGCCCTACTACAGTGCACGTTAATGCACATGAAAACGCAGCGACGCATGGGCGCAGGTGCATCGCATAATTGTGAACCCCACCTAATAGACCCTCCCCCCCCCAATATTTGTGTTCTGCAATAAAGCTAAACCAAAATATTTTGCTTACAGATTTGTACTTTTGGCCAATCACATTGATCCTTCACCTGCTCAGCTTTATTCTATGGACACTTACTTCCTTCCAGCACTGAAATGTTACAATGTATTTCCTCTGCTTCCTGCCGAATCTGCACTTTCAGGCTGGCTGGAATCTCTTGTAAAATTCCTTCTGATTGGTGAGTTGTAGCCCAGCTCTGATTGGCTCGGGAGTTCCTGTACTTAGACCCGGCCAGGCAGGCTGAAGTCAGCGTCTACTATGGGATGTCTGATCTTTTAGGCAAAACAAGTTTTTTTTTTTTTTTTTTTTTAGAGGCCGGTGTTTGCTGCATGGAGAATCGTCCGCGGATCCTGTATTTAAAGTGAAACCGCCGGCCATTTTTTAACCACTTGTCTACCGGAGACGGTTTTTGAAAAATTTTCGCACGCATGTAAAATGCGCATTTTAGGCCTAATGATTAGTTAAAACCCCCAAAAGTGATATACACTATATGACCAAATGTATTGGGACGCCTGTCTTTAGATTTACATGAACTTTAATGGCATCCCAGTCTTAGTCCGTAGGGTTCAATATTGAGTTGGCCCGCCCTTTGCAGCTATAACAGCTTCAACTCTTCTGGGAAGGCCGTCCACAAGGTTTAGGAGTGTGTCTATGGGAATGTTTGACCATTCTTCCAGAAGGGCATTAGTGAGGTCAGGCACTGATGTTGGATGAGAAGGTCTGGCTCGCAGTCCCCCCTCTAATTCATCCCAAAGGTGTTCTATCGGGTTGAGGTCATGATTCTTTGCAGGTCAGTCAAGTTCCTCCACCCCAAACTCGCTCATCAGTGTCTTTATGGACCTCAGCAGCAAAGCGGCAAAGAAGCCACTTCTCTCCAGGAAAAACATCAGGGAGAGACTGATTTGTTTTGCAAAAGGTAAAGGGATTGGACTGCTGAGGATTGGGGTAAAGTCATTTTCTCTGATGAATCCCATCACATCCTATCACTATCCAAAATTTGCTGCCTCAACCTCCGCAACATCTCCAAGATACTTCCCCTTCCTAACCAATGTCACCACAAAGCTTCTAATCCACTCCCTGGTCATCTCTCGCTTCGACTACTGCAACTCCCTCCTCATTGGCTTACCTCTACATAGTCTATCCCCCCTTCAGTCCATCATGAACGCTGCTGCCAGGCTCATCCACCTCACAAACCGCTCAGCGTCTTCTATACCCCTCTGCCAATCCCTCCATTGGGTGCCACTCAGTCACCGAATTAAATTCAAGATACTAACTATAACTTACAAAGCCATCCACAACCTGGCCCCCAGCTACATCTCTAACCTAGTCTCAAAATATCAACCTAATCGTCCTCTTCCCTCCTCCCAAGACCTCCTGCTCTCTAACTCCTTCATCGCCTCCTCCCATGCTCGCCTTCAGGACTTCTCCAGAGCCAACAGTAAAGCATCCTGAGACCATTCGTGTGTGGGCAGGGGCGGACTGACCATTCGGGCACTCGGGCACTGCCCGAGGGCCCCATGCCACTAAGGGGCCCCGTCAGGGTTGCCACCCTCAATAAAACCAGGGACAGTATGTAAAAATCTGTGTTTTTTTTAAAGCCCAAGATTATAGCTGCCCCGCCTCTCCAGTACCTTTTTAGTGTGTGTGTGTGTATGTGTATTCTGTGTGTGTATATTGTGTATGTATATTGTGTGTCTGTGTGTGTATACTGTATGTGTGTGTGTATACGCCCCGGGGGATCAGGATAAGGTCCTTCCCTAGTGGAGGACTCTGTACACCCGATGCACGTTTTTGTGTTTCACTCTCTATGTGTGGGCACTTTTTTTTGGCACCGGGTGGAAGTTTTTGAGGTGTGTTTTGCACGCCACTGGCTTTTTGATAGAGTGTGGCCCCATAATCTATTGCCTGGGGGCCCCATAATCTATTGCCTGGATGCCCCATAATCTCCTATTGCCCGGGGGCCCCATAATCTCCTATTGCCCGGGAGCCCCATAATCTCCTATTGCCCGGGAGCCCCATAATCTCCTATTGCCCGGGAGCCCCATGAGTTGTCAGTCCGCCCCTGTGTGTGGGGTTGCTTCTCGCTCACTCACAATTTTGCATAGGAACACAGCCATTAATAAAGACTGGTACAAAAACATCCCCCGAGAGCAACTTCTCCCAACCATCCAAGAACAGTTTAGTGAGGAACAATGCCTTTTTCAGCATGATGGAGCACCTTTCCATAAGGCAAACGTGATAACTAAGTGGCTTGGGAAACAAAACATCGAAATTTGGGTCCATGGCCAGGAAACTCCCCAGACCTTAATCTTGTGGTCAATCCTCAAGAGGTGGATAAACAAAACCCCCCCAAATTCTGACAAACTCCAAGCGTTGATTATGTGAGAAGTTGATTGACAGCATGCCGGGGCAAACTGCAGAAGTCTGGAAAAAGAAGGATCATCACTGCAAATATTGTCTCTTTGCATAAACTTCATGTAATTATCAATAAAAGCCTAAAAAGAGGGTGGGACTTGGGACTTTGAATGAGGCATATGGTCAAACGAGCATACGTCTCCATCCTTGCTGAGGGGGGGGGGGGGGGTCGGGACTTTGAGTGACATGTGTGTTTGCACAATTGAAAATTATTCCACAATATTACAAAAGAGTATTCATAAATTGCACATGAGACATGGTACATTGCAAACATGACGAGCTGAGTTTAGTACAGTGACAGTGCATATTTTTAGCACTGATCACTGTATTGGTGTCACTGGTCTCCAAAAAGTGTCAGTTAGACCCCTTTGACACTGGGGGCGGTTTGCAGGCGTTATTGCGCTAAAAATACCGGCTGCAAACCGACCCGAACCAGCCGCTGCTGTTTGTTCCGTGTGAAAGCCCGAGGGCTCTCACACTGAAGCGGTGCGCTGGCAGGAGAAGAAAAAATCTCCTGCAAGCCGCATCTTTGGAGCGGTGAAAGAGCGGTGTATTCACCGCTCCTAAACCGCTCCTGCCCATTGAAATCAATGGGACAGCGCGGCTATACCGCGGCAATACTGCGGCTATAGCCGCGCTATACGAGTGGTTTTAACCCTTTTTCGGCCGCCAGCGGAGGGTTAAAACCGCACCGCTAGCGGCCGTATACCGCGGTTAAAAAGCGCTAAAAATAGCGCTGTTTTACCGCCGACGCCCCCCTACCGCCCCAGTGTGAAAGCAGCCTAAGTGTCTAATTTGTGCGAAGCAATGTCGCAGTCCTGCCATGGGTTGCTGATCGCCACCATTACTAGTAAAAATAAATAAATAAATCAAAATTCCATAAATCTATCCCATAGTTTGTAGACGCTATAACTTTTGCGCAAAACAATCAATATACACTTGTTTTTATTTTTTTTGACCAAAAACAGGTAGCAGAATACATATTGGCCTAAATTGATGAAGAAATTCGTTTTTTTTTTTCCATTTTTTTATTTGGATATGTTTTATAACAGAAAGAAATATTTTTTTATTTTTTCAAAATTGTTGTCCTTTTTTTTGTTTATAGTGCAAAAAAAAAAACAAAAAAAAACCTGCAGAGGTGATCAAATACCAGCAGAAGAAAACTCTATTGTTGGGAAGAAGAGGACATAAATGTCATTTGGGTACAGCGTTGCACGACCGCGCAATTGTCAGTTAAAGCGACGCAGTGCCGTATCGCAAAAAATGGCCTGGTCAGGGGGGGGGGTAAATCCTTCCGGGGCTGAAGTGGTTAAAGGAAATAAAAATTGTATAATTTAGTTTCCCATTAAAAAAATAAATTTTTTTTTTCTTTGTCTAGTTACACTTTAGTATTTGTGTGGGTGGACGGTGTTGCAGCGCGTCGGGTGATCTGCGTCCGGGAACACGGGGCGGTGCGGAGATCTTCTGGTTAATAAGAAGACAGAGCGGCTTTTAAATATTTATGCAGACCACATTTAAACATTTTCTCTTAACTCCGGGTTAATTTGTAGCCAGTGCGCTGTGTCTGGCGCTTCATAGGAAAAGACTTCTCCTTTATGTTAGGCATAAACTCTGCAAGACATTAGAATCCGCCCAGACACAGAATAGACAATCAGGGAACACAATGTTACAAATCCAGACTGAACCTTGTACTGGGCTCAGCAATACCTTCATATAAACACCATAAAAGTCATTTTCTTCATCAGACAATCAATATTGTTTCTTGTTAGGAAAAAAAAAAAACTCTGATGCGTATGTGCATGTCTGTGGAGGTAGGGTGGGGCCCAAAAATTTTGGGGGGGATTTTAGGTACTTCTGTATAACTTTAATTATTCTATACTATTAAATTTTTTTTACTAAACTTTATTTTTCATCACATAGGGGACAAGTCTCCTTTGTGATGCATTTTATATATTATACATACCGTATATACTCGAGTATAAGTCATTCCGAGTATAAGTCGAGGCCCTAATTTACCACAAAAAAAATGGGAAAAACTTATTGACCTGAGTATAAGCCTAGGGTGAGAAATGCACAGCTACTGTAAGTAGAAAAGAGGGTCAACAATGCCCATTTGCAGCCTCACTGTGCCCATTTGCAGCCTCACTGTGCCCATTTGCAGCCATAGGTCCCCCGAACTTCAAACTCGGTAGTTAAGGGTTCCTAAATGCCCCCTAGCTGCAGCCAAAATTTGGGGTCTCTAAACCCAAATGGTCCCGAAATGACATTGCTGCAGATGGACACAGTTGACCGACTTTGGGGCCCCGTATCTCAGGGCCACTTAGTGCTAGGAACCCCAAATTCAGTGTGCAAACTCAGTGGAACTAGCACCATAAAATACACAGCTGGGGTTTCTAGCACCAAGTGTCCCCGAGATACAGGGCGCCAAAAATCGGTTCAGAAAATGTCAAGCACTTTTCTGCAGCAGAATGACATTTTCCGAACCGGCTTTGGGGCCCCGTATCTCGTAGGAACCCCAGCTTTGGATATGTTATGGAACCAGTTCCACTGGGTTTGCACACCAAATTTGGGGTTCCTAGCACAAAGTGGCCCTGAGATACGGGGCCCCAAAGTTGGTTCGGAAAATGACATTTTTTGCTGCAGAAAAGTGCTTGACTCGAGTATAAGTGGAGGGGGGCACTTTCAGCACAAAAAAATGTGCTGAAAAACTCGACTTATACTCGAGTATATACGGTAAATGAGTACACCATAGCTCCCAACTGTCCCTGATTTCGAGGGACTGTCCCTGATTTGGAGCAATGTCCCTCTGTCCCTCTTTCCTCCTCATTTGTCCCTCATTTTGGGTCTGATCTCTATAGATGTATATAAAATGCACTTTTTATCTATCAAAAAGTATTTCCCAGCGCTAAACCTTTCATCTGATTTCTAAATTGCTGCATTTGTCAATTCCAAAAGCCAATATAAAGGAATAGTAGTGGTAAAAAAAAAAAAAAAAAAGCACTTGTGTGTTTAACCAATCTTGTTTTTTTTTTTTTTTGTACAATTCTCCTTTAAGGGGGGCGTGGCAAGGGGGTGTGTCCTAGGCCTGCCTACTTTTTCCGATGGGTGTCCCTCATTCCCATCTCAAAAAGTTGGGAGGTGTGGTACACCCACTTTTGAAAAGTAAGATTTCAATCAATATCTCAACGAACACAAGAACAATTTCCACAATGGTGACAAAACTGAGTTTTCTAGAACATTTGTTTAGCTCATTAAATGAACTCAATTAAGGTTAATAACTTAGATTACAAAATCTTCAGTTTTACACAAACTAGTTGATGCAAAAATGAATACACCCCCCACAACAAAAACGACTCCATCTAGTATTTTGTACGACCACCATGATTTGTAAGGGCAGCACCAGTGTTTTTTTCTTTTGGCAGCGGCAACCCCCCCCCCCCCCCCCGGAAGACAGTCGGGACATCTAAGCCGCGCGGGCAGAGTGTCTAGGAAGGCGGGCAGAGTGTCCGGCAGATTTCTTCCTCCTCCTGTGGTGTGGATCACAGCAGCTTCCACCGTGCATCCCCCTCCTCCTAGGCGTCCAACAGGATCGCCTGACCTTTCAGCCCAATCGGGAAACGGGTATCAGACCCGTGCTTCCTGATTGGCGGGGAGGCGATTCAGTGTTAGAAAAGCGAATATTCATTTGCTTTTCTAACACACCTGAGTGGACTCCAGACGCTAATGCTCTGCACCACGGGTCCGCCCTATTTTGCAGCCTATTAGAGCCTATGGCTCTAATCAGGTGCTTAAAACAAGACACCTCCGCCGCTGTAATTCAGGCGCCCGGCGTCCTGAAAGGGGCCGGACGCATGAGTAGTGGGTGGCGGTTGCAGCCGTGGATAGATTCACGCAATGCATGAACCTGTCCATTACTCATATAGGGGGGTGGGGTGGACAGAGGGGACGGAAACCTAGGAGGAGGGGAGGAGACGCACGGCAAAAGCGAGAAGGAGAAGAGCCGCTGGCCGATGCCTGGGTGCCTGATCCCTGCCGCTCCTCGGATGCCCGATCTCCGCCACCGCTCCTCGGATACCCGATTCCCATCGCTCCTCGGATGCCCGATCCCCGCCATCGCTCCTCGGATACCCGATCCCCACCGCTCCTCGGATGCCCGATCCCCGCCACCGCTCCTTGGATACCCGATCCCCACCGCTCCTCGGATGCCCGATCCCCACCACCGCTCCTCGGATACCCGATCCCCACCGCTCCTCAGATGCCCGATCCCCGCCACCACTCCTCGGATACCCGAACCCCACCGCTCCTCGGATGCCCGATCCCCGCCACCACTCCTCGGATACCCGATCCCCACCTCTCCTCGGATGCCCGATCCCCGCCACCGCTCCTCGGATACCCGATCCCCACCGCTCCTCGGATGCCCGATCCCCACCTCTCCTCGGATGCCCGATCCCCACCGCTCCTCGGATACCCGTTCCCCACCGCTCCTCGGATACCCGATCCCCACCGCTCCTCGGATACCCGATCCCCACCTCTCCTCGGATGCCCGATCCCCACCGCTCCTCGGATACCCGTTCCCCACCGCTCCTCGGATACCCGATCCCCACCGCTCCTCGGATACCCGTTCCCCACCGCTCCTCGGATACCCGATCCCCACCGCTCCTCGGATACCCGATCCCCACCGCTCCTCGGATACCCGTTCCCCACCGCTCCTCGGATGCCCGATCCCCGCCACCGCTCCTCGGATACCCGATCTCCGCCGCTCCTCAGATGCCCGATCCCCGCCACCACTCCTCGGATACCCGATCCCCACCTCTCCTCGGATGCCTGATCCCCGCCACCGCTCCTCGGATACCCGATCCCCACCGCTCCTCGGATGCCCGATCCCCACCACCGCTCCTCGGATACCCGATCCCCACCTCTCCTCGGATGCCCGATCCCCACCGCTCCTCGGATACCCGTTCCCCACCGCTCCTCGGATGCCCGATCCCCGCCACCGCTCCTCGGATACCCGATCTCCGCCACCGCTCCTCGGATACCCGATCCCCACCTCTCCTCGGATGCCCGATCCCCACCGCTCCTCGGATACCCGATCCCCACCGCTCCTCGGATGCCCGATCCCCGCCACCGCTCCTCGGATGCCCGATCCCCGCCACCGCTCCTCAGATGCCCGATCCCCGCCACCGCTCCTCGGATGCCCGATCCCCACCGCTCCTCGGATGCCCGATCCCCACCGCTCCTCGGATGCTCGATCCCCACTGCTCCTCGGATGCCCGATCCCCACTGCTCCTCGGATGCTCGATCCCCGCCACCGCTCCTCGGATGCTCGATCCCCGCCACCGCTCCTCCGATGCCTGCCACCTAGATGGGGTAAGTGGCAATGGACCAGTGGTTTGAGTTTCTCCCCCCCCCCAAACAATAAAAAAAAAACAGCTGCCACTGCTTTTTATAATCAACTGTCTGCTGGACGCCTGTTTAATGAATAATTAGACGCACCTGTAGTTGAATTCTTGTTAATTAGGATTTTGTTGTCTAAAATGTAGCTTTGCTCCTAAGGCCCCTTTCACACGGACTTTCCAATCAGGTCCACCTGTCAGTTTTTCTGGCGGACCTGATCAGACGCTCCATTCACCTCTATGGAGCGACGGATGTCAGCGGTGACAGTACTGTAATGATCAGCCTTTACATTTTGCCATCTGCTGGTCAGTACTCAGTACTGCAGCTGGGGTCTCTGCAGCACACACCTGTCCTCATTAGTGGACCTTAAAGCGGAGTTCTGCTTAAAAAAAAAAAATTAAAAGTCAGCAGCTACAAATACTGCAGCTGCTGACTTTTAATAATCGGACACTTACCTGTCCCAGGGTCCAACGATGCGGGGGATCGAAGCCCCACTCCTCTCCCCCTCCGCTCGGCGGCGCCAGCATTGTAACTGTGGGCACCCGGCTGTGGCTTCACTGCCAGGCACCCACTGCGCATGCGCGAGCTGTGACTGGCCGCGCAATCATCTGGGACCTGTGACGTGTCCCAGATGATTGCCTAGAGGGAAGGAGGGGAGCTGATCTCCCTTCCTGCGCTGAGGGAAGTAACGTCAGGAGCCCAGGCGCCGAAGGAGGCAGATTACGAGGGACCCCCTAGCAACAGGCATTAAAAAGTTGAGTAAAAAAAAAAAAATTTTCTCCAAATGTTTTTTTTTTTCATGCACATTAATGATTTTTTTTTTTTGGATGGGACTCCACTTTAAAATGGAACTTCAGTCATGTTTTCATTTTTCCATCTATTAAATCTTCTGCCCTCGATGTTGTTTTAACTTTGGATAGTAAAACATCATGCACAGCTCCCTCTCTAACTCTGGTGAGAGTTTGCCAGGAAGGGAGGGGGGGATGAGTCATAGGAGAGCCAATGAGAGCTGCAGAGCTGGAGGTGTGGATCTGTGTGTCTGTGTAAATCCAGGAAGTGAACAGGCAGCAGCTTCAGCTGCCCACAGTTAAAATGGACGCAGCCAGACTCAGTGCAGGGAGATTTCTGCAGCATATTTGGCAAGTACAGAATCACAGTATATATAAAATAATATGCAAAGTGGTTGGAGAGAAGCTTCAGAACGGCAAAGATGTTTTTATTACAAAGTATGTGAGCAGACTGCAGTTCCTCTTTAAAGAGTAATGCTAGCCATACACCTTTCGAAAAATCGTTCGAACGAGTTTTCAAAAGACGAACACATGGTCGTGAGAGCAAACGATTTTGCCATCATGTAATGACCGAAATTTGATCGATAAAACGTTCAACTGAAATAATTTAAAATATTTTTCGTTCGTTTTGCCCAGTGCAAACTGATCGGACAAGAAACACATTAACCTTTCAATTTATCGTCCGTTTGGTTGAAGCTTTCCAAACTTTTCCTTCGATTTTTCGGCACAAAAACGTCACAACCGATTTTTTTCGATATGTGCCCATTAACTAGACAATAAGCGAACTCAGTCTAGTGTATAGAGGACAGGAACAGTTTTCCCTTAAGCACCACATCCCAAATAGAGAATATATATAAAGACAGGGAAATGGGGCAATCGTATCCCCGGGATTTTGACGGTGCTCGAGATAATTAAGGGTAACTAAAGCTAAAGAAAATATATGCAACTATACATATATAAAAAAAACAATTTTTATTTAGAAAAATACATAATCACATAAAGTGAAAAGAGATCCACTTTTTGAAAAGGCACACAAGGCCCATCATTTTATGAATACCAATTTGTGACTCAACACGTTTCGCTCAACCTCTTGAGCTTCATCAGGAGTTTATGGTACATAAATGGTCTCAACAAGCCTGTTTTTCAAACAATTGCCCCATTTCCCTGTCTTTATATATAGATGATAAACGAAGGAACTGTCCAAATGACAGATTTTCGAACGATTTTTTATCTAGTGTATGGCCACCATAACTCCAAAAAAAAAAAACTCCCAGAAAAAACCTTCCCCTCTGGGTGATCTCTGTACATTGCAAGGATTAAAACAAAATGTGGATTAAAAACTAATGGGGAAATCTGCTGGGCCTGCATCCCTTTAGATGTGTTCCTATTGGAAGTATCTCTCCAAAGATGACTTTTTGTTGCAGGGGATGCCTGAAATCTGCCTTGTATCTCAGTGCAGACTTCTGGGAAAATCAGTGAGCCAATCACAGAAGCAGGAAATTACATTTCTGGGAGGGGGGCGGGGCGTTCTGTACACATTCTGTGTACAGAACAACTTCAGGTGGCCATATTGCATTTTCAGAAAACTACAGCGGCTGCAGATTGAAAAGGAAAGACATTTTTTTAATAACATTCAGTTACAATATGACTTGTGCCACAAAAACTATTTTTTCTTTATTTGCTATTTTTTTTTCCCACACGAAAGTGGAGTTACCCTTTAACCACTTACGGACCGCCGCGCGCCGATATACGTCCTAACTTTGAAGAGGAATATCGTTGTTATGGCAGCAGCTAGCTACCATAACCCCGGTATCCTCTTCTTTGGCCGGCGATACGCTTTCTGATAAGAGTGGTCTCTGCGGCGCATTCGCTGCAAGATTACTTTTAATCGGCGGCGGGTGAGGGCTCCCCCCTCACACCGCGCTCCGGTGCCCTCCGCCGCTTACCGGAGCTGTCGGATATTGCTCCTTCCTTGGTATGGAGATGAGTGAGGGGAAGATGGCCCCCCCACCCGTCTCCATACCATTGCAGGGCGGAAGCGACGTCAAAACGTCACTTCCGCCCATAGATCTTAAAGGGCCATTTTTAAAATTTTTTTTTTTTAAATGACAACATTTCTTTTTTTTATTGCATTTTAGTGTAAATATGAGATATGAAGTCTTTTTGACCCCAAATCTCATATTTAAGAGGTCCTGTCACTCTTTTTTACTATTACAAGGGATGTTTACATTCCTTGTAATAGGAATAAAAGTGACAGATTTTTTTTTTAAAAGAACAGTGTAAAAATAAAAAATAAAAGGTAAAATAAATAAGAAACAAAAATTTTTTTTGAACGCGTCTCGTCCCGCTGAGCTCGCGTGCAGAAACGAACGCATACATGAGTAGCGCCCGCATATGAAAACGGTGTTCAAACCACACATGTGAGGTATTGCCGCGATCGGTAGAGCAAGAGCAATAATTCTAGCCCTAGACCTCCTCTCTAACTCAAAAAGTGCAACCTGTAGAATTTTTTAAACGACGCCTATGGAGATTTTTGAGGGTAAAAGTTTGTCGCCATCCCACGAGCGGGCGCAATTTTGAAGCGTGACATGTTGGGTATCAATTTACTCGGCCTAACATTATCTTTCACAATATAAAAAAAAATTGGGCTAACTTTACTGTTTTCTTATTTTTTAATTAAAAAAACGGTATTTTTTCCCCCCAAAAAAGTGCGCTTGTAAGACTGTTGCGCAAATACGGTGTGACAGAAAGCATTACAACGACCGCCATTTTATTCTCTAGGGTGTTAGAAAGAAAATGTATAATGTTTGGGGGTTCTAAGTAATTGTCTAGCAAAAAAAAAAATCTGTTTTTAACTTGTAAACAGCAAATCTCAGAAAGAGGCTCGGTCCTTAAGTAATTAAAGGGAGGTGCTTGATCAGCAGGTTTGTCTGTTTTGCTCGTGCCCTGGAGAGAGGTCTGTCTGTATTTTCACACCCTGTAATAATATTCCTGTGTGTTTTTACTTAGCGTACCTGTCGCCGGCTCCCCCTGCTATTGTCTAACATTGCTCCTCTTATCTGTCTAGAACCTGAACTCTCCTAATCCTGCCTCTGACCCCGGCCATCAGTCCGCTGATCTGTCATTTTGCCCTAAAGAATTTGTCTGACGGCTCACACCTTTTTTTGTTTTTTTTTGTTTTTGCTTCTGTCCTTCCTTTTGTCCCAGGAAATACAGAGTGTCCATGGAACTCCATGAGAATAGCTAAACAGTTCCTAAGGCCCCCATGCGGTTCTCTGCGCTGCATTTGCGCGGGCACGGCGGCCTGTTGATTTGAATGGGCTGCTCTGCCTGCATTTCCTGCAAGAAAAAAAGGTCCCTGAGCCTTAAAAATGCAGCAACATGGAAATCGCATTGGTTTTTTTACATCATTTCATTTCCATGTGCAGGAAACGGCACGGCCATTAGGCTTGGTTCACGTTTACAGTGGGAAAAAATAAATATTTTGTACGTTTGCCCCACTTACAAAGAAATGAAGGATCTATCATTTTTTATCATAATTGTATTTTAAATTATAGAGACAGGATATCAACCAAAAACCCAGAAAAAAACACAGGATACAAATGATATAAATTGAGTTGCAGTTCAGTGAGTGAAATAAGTATTTGATCCTCAAGCAAAACATGACTTAGTACTTGGTGGAGAAACCAGGGGCGGACTGATAACTCATGGGGCCCCCGGGCAGTAGGAGATTATGGGGCCCCCAGGCAATCAGAGATTATGGGGCCACACAGAATACACACACACAGTATACAATCACACAGTGTACACATACATGTACACACAGTATACACAAACAGATGTAAAAAAACCACAGATTTATACATACTGTCCCTGGTTTTACTGAGGCTGGCAACCCTAATGGGGCCCCCTAGTGGCCCAGGGCCCTCGGGCAGTGCCCGAGTGGCTCAATGGTCAGTCCGCCCCTGGGAGAAACCCTTGTTGGCAATCACAGAGGTCAGACGTTTCTTGTAGTTAAAAGTAAATAGTGGGTGACTGCGCTTAGGATACCCACTAGGTATGCAGCCTCCCCTTTCTTGTAGTTGGTGACCAGCTTTGCACACATCTCAGGAGGGATTTTGGTCCACTCTTCTTTACGGATCTTCTCTAAATCCTTAAGGTTTCTTGGCTGTCTCTTGGCAACTCAAAGTTTCAGCTCCCTCCATAAGGCCTGGAGACTGGCTAGGCCGCTCCATGACCTTATTGTGCTTCTTCTTGAGCCACTCCTTTGTTGCCTTGGGTCATTGTCATGCTGGAAGACCCATCCATGGCCCATCTTCAGTGTTCTGGCTGAGGGAAGAAGGTTCTCATCCAGGACTTTACAATACATGGCCCCCATCCATTGGCCCCTCAATGCGGCAAAGTCGCTCTGTAACTTTAGCAGAGAAACAGCCCCAAAGCATCATGTTTCCACCTCCGTGCTTGACTGTAGGGATGGTTTTCTTAGGGTCATAGTCAGAATTTTTCTTCCTCCAAATATGGTGAGTCGAGTTAATGCCAAAGAGCTCAATTCTGGTCTCATCTGACCACAGCACTTTCTCCCCAATCCTTCTCTGAATCATTTAGATGTCCAATGGCATGGCTGTACATGTGCCTTCCAGAGGAGGGGGACCTTGCGGGCACTGAAGGATTTCAATCCATGGCGGAGTATTGTGTTACCAATGGTTTGTTTGGTGACTGTGGTCCCAATTGAATTGGGATAATTCTAACTCCTCCTGTATTGTTCTGCTTATAAAGGGTCTGGAGGATATTAGTTATGAGGAAAGGTTGTGAGCACTGAACTTATTCTCTCTGGAGAAGAGACGCTTGAGAGGGGATATGATTATTATTATTATACAGGATTTATATAGCGCCAACAGTTTGCGCAGCGCTTTTATATACGGGGGGGGGGGTTCTTATGTGAAATCAGCACTGGACTGGGTTGGGTTGGGGGGGTTCTTCTCTGAAATCAGCACTGGACTCGGTTGGGTTGGGTTGGGTTGGGGGGGTTCTTACAATATACAAATACCGTACTGGTGACCCCACAATAGGGATAAAACTTTTTCGCAGAAGGGAGTTTAATAAGACTCGTGGCCACTCATTAAAACTAGAAGAAAAGAGGTTTAACCTTAAACTATGTAGAGGGTTCTTTACTGTAAGGGCAGAAAGGATGTGGAATTCCCTTCCACAGGCTGTGGTCTCAGTGGGGGGCATCGATAGTTTCAAGAAACTATTAGATAAGCACCTGAACGACATACAGGGATATACAATGTAATACTGACACATAATCACACACATAGGTTGGACTTGATGGACTTGTGTCTTTTTTCAACCTCACCTACTATATAACTATGTAACCAGGCCTTACCCCCTGTCCCGCACCTACAACTAACTCTTACATGTAAGAGTTAATGGCGCCTCGCGTGTTTTCTTGTGCAGCAGGGCTGCGACAAGGGGTGGGCAGGAGGGGCGGCCGCCCTGGGCACTGTGGGATCATGTGAGGTGCGGAGGCACTACAAGGAGATTAGGGGGGGAGGGTATTTGTGTTGGGAGAGGGAATTTGGGGGCGGCAGGAGGTAAGAATTGTTCTAGATGGGGAAATTTGGGGAGGTGTTCTAGTAGTGGTGATTTGGAGGGGGGAAGTATGTTGAGAGGAGAGATTGGGGAGAATTTGTGCTATTAGGGGAGATTTGGGGGGTTTGTGCTAAAAAAAAAGATAATATGATGGGGGGGGGGGATTTGTGCTTGGAGGGGAAATATTTTTGGGAAGGGATTTGTGCTAGTAGGGCTGCTTGGGGGGGGGGGTTTGCTATAAGGGAAATTGGGGGGTGGGGGAGTTTTGAGCTAGGATGGGGGATTGGGGGAGGAGAGTTTGTGCTCAGAAGGGAAATTTGAAGGGTAGAGGATTTGTACTAGGAAGGGGGAATTGTTTTTTTTTTCGTGCTGGGAGCATATGCGGAATGAGAGGATTTGAGCTGGGGAGGGGTAAATAATGTTTAGGGTGCAAGCATGCAGATTAGTGCTCAATTTTTTTGGGGGGGGACTTTTGCTGACACAAAATGCTCATCATGGGGGGGGGGGGGCTGCACTTTGGTATGTGCGCCCTGGGCTCTAGATGACATTGTCATCACTGCTGCACCACATTTTGTGTGCGGTTGGGGGAATGCATGTGATTTACACGCACTCACGCGTATGTGAACCTAGCCTTATAGCTACCAATTAGGGTCACATCTGGTTTGGATGTGATTGGTGACGCCAAGAGCAAGAAAGTTTTGCAGCAAAGTAATTGAAAATCTGATGTTATGGGGAGTTGGCACCAGTGTGAATATTTGATTCTCTTGATTGTAGTTGGCAAAAAGCATAATGATGGAAGGAAATGCCAATCATCGCTCTTTCCCCTCCCCACCCCCAGCTGGAAGCCCATAGAAAGCACTATATTTTTTTTTTATTTAGATAGAACCTCATAAAGACATGTTCTACATCCTCATTCAATCACTTCCATTATAAGAGTTGGATTCTCACCCTCTATCAGTGGCCGCCCGCCCATACGGGGTGCAGAGGCGCCGTCCCCCTAATCCACAAGCCCCAAATTTACATGCAGGGCACGCTGGTTTTTTTTTTTTTGAAGCACATGATTAGAGCATGAGGCTCTAATTGGCTTCAAAAAAGAGTGGACTTGGGGCACAGAGCACTGCGCCCCAAGCCCACCCAGTTGTGTGACAATAGTGAACTAATATTAGCTATTGTCTTCCTGATTCTCCTCCCGGCCAATCAAGAAGCGGGTCCTGAGACCCGATCGGCCAGGGAGTCTTAAGACTTCCTGTTCGGGCCGGGAGGAGAAGCAACGGCCCTGGAGCGAGGAGTAGCAGCCCTACCCCAGTTCTTTGTCATCTGCTTCCCAAGGTAGAGAGGCCTCTGATCGTCCCTCTCCCGCGCACGGGGGGGTTGAACTGCTGACTTCCTGTCTGCCTCCCACACACACAGGGGGATCGGCGCCTTCCCATCCATCTCCTGAGGGGGGGGGATGGGAAGGATCGCCACCTTCCCGTCCATCTCCTGTGGGGGTAGATCGCTGCCTTCCTCTCTATCTCCCAAAGGGGGAGGGGGGGATTGCCGCCCTCCCATCCATCTCCTGCGGGGGAGCGATGCCATCCCGTTCAGCTCCCGCGCGCGCGGGGGGGGGGGTTGGGGTGTCCTTGGTCCTCCCCCCCCACCAAAAATATTGAGCACCAGCCACCACTTCCCTCTATGGTTTTAAAAGTGGGACCTCCATTGGATCTTGCCAGGTGACAAGAGGTCGCAGATTCTTGATCATCGACCTGCAAAATGTCTATATCCACATTACAAGACAAACCGGTTTATTGTCACTCCTAATAAACATCACAACAAAGAAACATTTAAATTGCTCAACCAGACAATTTAATAGCTCTTTGCAGACGATTAGCTGTGTCGTAGTCAGGGGCGTGACTGTGAGAAGTGAGATTTATTTTATAATCTTGTTTTTCTCTGTCTTAATCCGACAGAATGGTGTTTACTGCGGTATAATTCTGAAGCTGTAAGCTATGTATGAAACCTTCCATCATCACCGCTCAGGAACCCAACCTCCTACACAATGGCTTGGTGAAATCCCCTCTCTGCCCCGAGATTAGGAGGGAACGGGGAGCATTTGGGTGTGAAATCTATATGTATATTCGAGACCGGAGGAACTTAACCACTTGCCTACCGGGCACTTTCATCCCCTTCCTGTCCAAGCCAATTTCAGCTTTCAGCGCTGCCGCACTTTTAAACGACAATTGCGCAGTTATGCAGCACTGCAGAAAAATAAAGTGCCGCTGTCAGTTAAAAGATGTCAAACGTAATCAACGTAATGAAATATCTTGCTCAAACTAGCAAATTGGTAACAGTGAATAAAAAGAATTGAAACAGACATGTGTCAACCACATAAAATGTGTCACTTAAGTGTCCATATTGTTCATTAATCAAAGTCTACTGTGCAATATGTCTCAAAGACACCGATGTGATGTATCAATATAAATGTCCAAAAACGAATCAAAAAAAAATTGTGTCTAAACTATTTTTCAAAAAAGACAGATGAGTAAAGGTGGACTGTTCCCAGTTTTCCTTAATAATGACATCCAATAAAGTGCTTCTGTGTTCCACCAGTGCTCAAAAGTAGAAATAGTGGCCTCTTACCAAATCTCCATGATCTCCAGATTATGAGAACAGCGTGAGTTGCAGAGTTTCCTTCAGCCTCCCAGGTTCACATGAACCTGGGAGGTTGAAGGAAGCTCTGTAGCTCACAGAAGGTCAGGGTGACAGAGTGGTCATCACGTCCACGTTTCCCTCCTCATTGGGCGCCAGCAAGGGTCACATGAGAGGCCTACCTTGGGGTGGGTTCTTCTGGGCTATGATAGGCACTTTAGATAGGGACACTGCATCACACATGGGGTACCTTTTTTGGAACAGATGACTGACTTGAGTAAACTCTCTCGATGTACTAAACAGGGGCGGCCCGTCCATTAAGGGCACATGGGAGCTGCCCCCTCTATCCATGTGTCCAACCCTCATGCAGGACGCCAGATGCATGAATTCCAATGGGGGGGGGGGGGGTTTGAAGCACGTGAGGCTCTAATAGGCTTCACAAAAAGGTGGGTTCGGGGCGCAGAGCACTGCGCTTTGAGCCCACCCAGTTGTGCGACACTAGCGAATGAATATTCGTATTTTCACACTGATTCTCCTCCCGGCTGATCGGGAAGCGGGTCTGAGACCCATTTCCCGATTGGTCGAAAGGAGAAACGTTCCGATTGGCCGCCGAGGAGGAGGCAGGAGATGGAAGCCGCCGTGATGCCCTTGGAGGAGAACATGGGAAGGGGAAGCCGTCCGTGATGCCTTGAGTGCGAAGACCTGTCAGCCACATAGTCAGGCTGCGATGTTCCTACTGCACCTGATCAAAAAGTTGTTTTGTTGAGCTTAAGTGAACCTGTCTTTTCCCATGCATGCCCCACTAGTTACACATAGACTATATCGCCAAAAGTTTGTGGACGCATCATAAGCTTGTTAGACAGCCCAATCCAAACTATGGCCATTAATATAGAGTTGGCACCCCTTCCTTTGTAGCTATAACTGACTCCACTCTTCTGAGAAGGCTTTACATGGTATTTTGGAGTGTGTCTGAGGGAATTTAGGCCCCTGAAGACAAAAAAGCATTTGTGAGGCCATGTGCTGATGTTGGAGAAGACGACCTACCTCGCAGTTCACCCCAAAGTTGTGTTCAGTAGGATTGAAGCCAGTGCTCTGTGGAGGCCACCTGAGGTCCTCTACTCCAAACTTATTAAACCATGGTTTTATGGAGCTAAGCTTTGTATACAGGGGCACAGTCATGCTGGAACAGAAAAGTGTCTTCCCCAAATTGTTACCACAAAGTTGGAAGAGCAAAATTGTCTAAAATGTCTTTGTATGATGTATCAGGAACAGAACCCTCCACTGTAAACATCTGAACTCAATCACTGGGGGTAGGGAGGATGTCAACATGTGTTTAGCCATATAGGTAGGTGTGATGGTCAACTGTATACAAAGTTTTATTTTTATAGTGTACTTTCCCTTTCCGCTGCCACACACTGTTGAATAAAACCACTGGTAAGCCACAGGTTAACCCTGTGTAAACTCCAAATTGTGCCCGTAAGAAGCTATGCAATGGTGTACAGCACTGGTCTCCAAACTGCGGCCCACGAGCAGGATGCTGCCCTTTGCTTGCCTTGATCCAGCTCTTGGGGCACTATTCCTACCATTGAAACCATGATAAGGCGCCATTCCTTCCACTGACACCCAATGGTGAAGCATAATTACTCCCACAGACACCAACTGTGGGGCATTCCCATTGACAGCATCAATGGGGCACTTTTCCTTCCACTGACACAACCGATGGGGCACTATTCCTTCCTCTGACATCAATGATGGGGCACTATTCCTTCCACTGACATCAATGATGGGGCACTATGCTTCCCACTAATATCAAGGTGGGGGTACTATTCCTCCTGCCACCGACCACAATCTGCCCCCCTAAAGTCTTAAGAACAGTAAACCAGCCTTTTTTTTTTTAGAAAGTTTGGAGACCTCTGGCGTACACTAAAGACAGGTTGGTGAGGCCTCCACACCGGGTGACTATGCGCATCTATCTATCTATCTAGTTTAACTAGATAGATAGATAGATAGATAGATAGATAGATAGATAGATAGATAGATAGATAGATAGATAGATAGATAGATAGATAGATAGATAGATAGATAGATAGATAGATAGATAGATAGATAGATAGATAGATAGTCTTGGAACTGTTTATCACTAGATTTATCACTAGAGTCCTGGAATATGACAATTAAGTAAAGGGCTATGTATTGGAGATATCAGCTGGAAGGTGAAGTATTGGTATAATAGTGTTGTTATTATTATTATATAACATGTCCCATCATTGCACCCTGACTGAGCCCTATGGCTGCCATCCCAATTCATATCTCATCGGAGGATGTGCCGTCATGCTCACCTGGATTCGCTTTGTAGGATTTGCCCCATGCAGTCAGGACACTCGTAGCTGGAAGACATATCTGGGTGGAGAAAACTCCAGCTTTGTCACTTGTTGAGATGCAGATCTATCAGCAACCTCACACCCAGCCATAGCCGTCTGCTGGAGCAAATCCCAGCCAAGAGAGGGAAAACAACCCTGCCTGACTTCACCCGGAG
Source organism: Lithobates clamitans (assembly GCA_037952925.1). NCBI lineage: Eukaryota > Metazoa > Chordata > Amphibia > Anura > Ranidae > Lithobates > Lithobates clamitans. The sequence goes on along the minus strand of JBBGZY010002064.1, from coordinate 63,892 downwards.
CAATTATCTTCCCAGCTGAAGAACTATGATATCAGGTGCTGAAAATAAATGTCAGGAGAAGGTTCAGCAGGGAGGTTGTGTCACCTGTATCAATGAAAAATATTCAAGTTTGTCTAAAATGTACCTTCGGCAGGTAAGCAGTTCCACTGGAGTTCCTGGCATTCTCCCAAAACTGTAGAGATACGTCTGCCCTGTTAAAAATGTGGCAAATAAAACAATATTAAGAGGGACTTGAACTGTGGAGACTATGCCCAAGCCAAGCAAGCAGAGGGCAAAGGACAATCACTAGTATTGCCTGTGGTATCTTGCAGATGATCTTTCCCCCTTTACTGGTTAGTGCGGATGTCTAGTTCTGCACTTTGACTTGACCATCTTGGTAGAGGTAGAGCTTTGCTTCCTCATATCAGAGTTGCCCCCGTGATGGCTGTCTATCTGATTGAAGCCGGTGCTTACTTTGTAGTGGAGGCATCAAGAGAACCACACAACTCAACTGTCCCTTAACAAGACCTTTATACAATAAATCAGCAATTACATTAACACACTCAGGTTAGGCACTTTAACAGCAAACATGAATTTAGGTTTGGAGCTCCTTCTTATCATTTAAGAAGGCCAATAAGAGTTACTGTCCTCAAGTAATGTTTGTGGCAATGGTTCCCAATTTCTGTTTTCAAGTGCCCCCAAAAGGCCATGTTTTGGGAATGTTTTGGGAATTTCCTTTAGATACAATAGCTGTCATCCATACTGAACCATTGACATTGATCTAAGGCAGTGGTCCACAAACTGCGGCCCGGGGGGCCAGATGTGGCCCTTTGCCTCCTTTTATCTGGCCCTTGTGGCACTATTTCATCCACTGTTTCCAACAATTGGGCATAATTCCCCTCACTGAAACCAGTGAAGGAGCACTACTCCTCCCAATGACACCATCGATGGGGCACATGTCCTCCCAATGACACCAATGATGGGGCACAACTTTTCCCAATGACACCAACACTGAGGCCCAATGACACCAATGATGGGGCACAATTTCTCCCAATGACACCAACAATGAGGTCCAATGACACCAACAATGGGACACAATTCCTTCCCATGACACCAAATGGGGTACAATATCTCCCAATGACACCAACAATGGAGCCAAATGACACCAATGATAGAACACAATTCCTCCCACTCGCACCAATGATGAGGCACAATACCTCCCACTGACACCAACAATGGGGCACAATTCCCCCCCACTGACACCAAAGATGGGTCATCGCTTTTTCTCACTGCTGTCTGGACCTTTTTTTACCAGTAGCCACAGCCCGGCCCCCCTTAAGTCTGAAGAACAGTAAACTGGCCCTTTGTTTAGAAAGTTTGGAGACCCCTGATCTAAAGCACCTGTACAAGGTGACGGAAATCTTGAAAACATGACCTGTTGGGGGTTTATTTAAAGAGGAACTCCAGTCTCCCCTCCCAAAAATTAAAAGTCAGCAGCTACAAATACTGTAGGGCACTAACCTGTCCAGTTATCCAGTGAGCTCCTCACCTGAGACAATTCTCTAATCGGCTTCGGGTCCAGGCGCTAGCATCTTACGTAATGAAAACCGGCAAAAAAAAAGCTCTTGGATGCCATATGGCTTCTTGGTTTTCCATTTCCTTTGCCAACTATAACAGAAACCAGTGCAAAATAGGCTCCTTTCCCATAAGGAGAATAAGGGAACACAACACCTGACCTCTGGGAATACACCTTCTTCTAGAAGGTTGGACATTAGGCAGAAGTTTCATCTTTGGGTGGGATGCTTGCAAGGAAAGATGAAGAAACTTCAATTGTGGTTTTGGCCGAACCTTTGAAAAACTTGCAGGTGTCCGAAATTCTGAATTTCTAAAACAGATGTCCAATTTAATTCAATGGGAACCAGAACCAAACTCCAAAAACAACAAACTGAGTGAGGAGATGATGGGCCAATAATGGAAAAAATAGGACAAAGTCTGGAGAACTCAGAAAAGCCAGCAAGAAGCTCCTACCATTCCTGGAATCCCTTAAAAAATTGTCCCATAAATACTAAGATAGAATAGGGTGGGCAATGGTGGCACTGTCAGCGAAACTTAGGGTGCTCAAGCAAACCAGAAGCAGATTTAGGGTGACCTGGGCCATTTCTGAGAAACTAACATCGAAATTTGGATTTGGCTCAGGACCTCTGAACTTATGAAATTTGGTCCGAACTTAATGCCATTGGAATTTCAGAATCAACTCAGACTGCTACAGGTCTAAATAATTGCTACGGGGCGGGGACAATTCTTCTCTTATTACAACACTGGCACTGGCCTTGTAATTATAGTAGGCAGACCCTTCCGCTTAGCACTCAACTTCTGCACTTGTCAGTATTTACGGAGCACAAGCGGGTAGGAATTCACAATCAAATTTGCTATTATCTTTGCAATGCATTTTTGTTTTTCTCTTACCAAAATTGGAGTTTTAAAGCAAACAGTTATACGTACATAAGGGCTGATTTTACTGCAGGATTTGTATTTCTGTCCATCTGCCACAGAGCAGAGCCCACTCTGGCGGGGCAGAAGACCTGATTTTTCTCTGGAGGGTGATAGCAGGTTAAATCCAGCTACTTACACAGCATTCAAAATACACATTTAATGACATATGTAGCACCCTCTAGCTTACTGTGTCTACACCTAGTACATAGTTTGTAAGCTGTAGTGTAGGTAAATTTTAGCTTGGTTGGGTTGAATCTGGGTCAGGGATGAGTGACTCGGGGAGGCGACTCATCAAGCAGCACCTCTGGTACCTCCCCCTACTTGCTGGAACCTTGGAGAAGCTTCCAGAAGAATGGGCGGGAGGCTAGGAGGGGCTGCTTAGAGTATTGAGAAGGGCCCCAGCCAATCCCCAGCAAGTGGGCTGGCAGAGGGCGGGCACCTCTTAAATACTCTGGACCATGCCAGTAGGGGGAGTCGGGTGGAAGCTGGAGATGGGGTGCTGAGGAGGCTGTTGGTGGTCCTTGAGGGTGTCCCCTAGTCTAGTGGGGGGGGAGAGGTGACCTCGGACCCTCTACACAAGGAGGACTCCTTTCCTGGATGCACAGGAGCAAGTGTGAGGACAGCCGGAGCGAGTCAGCATGTCCAGGACAACTCCAGGATAAGTCAGCTGGGTGGGCTGGTGAGTGTGTAGTCTGGGGGGACTGTGGAGAAGTTAGCCAGGCGGGTTGGCAGTGCCTGAAAAGGTGGTGCTGGGATCCGTAGCCAGAGGGATGTAAGCTGGATAACCCAAGGGGCCCGGGGTCTCTGCCTGTAAAGGGCTTTTCCTCCAAAATCTGAGTGTTGCCTTTTTTTTTAGATTAACTATCAGTATACCAGCTAGCATTTCTGCAAGCAACTGTGCTGGAGGAAGCAGTGGAGTGTATATACTGTAGACTGTACATAGGAAAGTTGTCCCTGAAGAGTTGTTCAAAGTCAAGTGGGCATCCCATAATACCCCTGACCCCATCCAAGTTTTATCCCTTTAATAAAAATACAAATAACAAGCACTGGACTGTTCTCTAATTCTGGGAGCCTGTGGAAATTCAGTGTGCCTGGCTGTGTAGGGTGGGGGATCCCAATTCACAAGCAGCTCATACGTGGGGTGCGCTACACATACACTATATTACCAAAAGTATTGGGGCGCCTGCCTTTACACGCACATGAACTTTAATGGCATCTCAGTCTTAGTCCGTAGGGTTCAATATTGAGTTGGCCCCACCCTTTGCAGCTATAACAGCTTAGACACTTCTGGGAAGGCTGTTCACAAAGTTTAGGAGTGTGTCTATGGGAATGTTTGACCATTCTTCTAGAAGTGCATTTGTGAGGTCAGGCACAGATGTTGGACGAGAAGGCCTGGCTCGCAGTCTCTGCTCTAATTCATCCCAAAGGTGTTCTATCAGGTTGAGGTCAGGACTCTGTGCAGGCCAGTCAAGTTCCTCCACCCTAAACTCGCTCATCCATGTATTTATGGACCTTGCTTTGTGCACTGGTCCAAATCATTTGGTGGAGGGAGAATTATGGTGTGGGGTTGTTTTTCAGGGGTTGGGCTTGGCCCCTTAGTTCCAGTGAAGGGAACTCTTAAGGTGTCAGAATACCAAGACATTTTGGACAATTTCATGCTCCCAACTTTGTATGAACAGTTTGGGGATGGCTCCTTCCTGTTCCAACATGACTGCACACCAGTGCACAAAGCAAGGTCCATAAAGACATGGATGAGTGAGTTTGGGGTGGAGGAACTTGACTGGCCTGCACAGAGCCCTGACCTCAACCTGACAGAACACCACTGGGATGAATTAGAGTGGAGACTGCGAGCCAGGCCTTCTCGTCCAACATCTGTGCCTGACCTCACAAATGCGCTTCTGGAAGAATGATCAAACATTCCCATAGACACACTCCTAAACCTTGTGGACGGCCATCCTAGAAGAGTTGAAGCTGTTATAGCTGCAAAGGTTGGGCCAACGCAACATTAAACCCTACGGACTAAGACTGGGATTTCATTAAAGTTCCTGTGCGTGTAAAGGCAGGTGCCCCAATACTTTTGGTAATGTAGTGTATCATGTAATACAGAGCTGCATTAAATTGTGACTTTGAGGCTGCATTCACACTTTAGAGTATTGTGAATGCGCGTAAAATCGCACGATGGTGTGCTTTTTGGGAAAACGCGTGAAAAACACCTGTCGTGCTTGCGTTGCCATTTATTGTTAATGGCAGCCCAAATGCGGCAAAAAAAGAACAGCGTTTGTCACGAAAAAATGCACAGCAAATGCGGCAAAAAAAAAAAAAAAAAATGCACAAAGCTCAATGTTCAAAAAGATACTGCGTTTGTCACACATAGGGCTTAGGATCAATGGACTGCCCTACTGGGTTTGCCCCTATAGACAAAGGATCAATGGACTGCCCTACTGGGTTTGCCCCTAAGGACAAAGGATCAATGGACTGCCCTACTGGGTTTGCCCCTATAGACAAAGGATCAATGGACTGCCCTACTGGGTTTGCCCCTATAGACAAAGGATCAATGGACTGCCCTACTGGGTTTGCCCCTATGGACAAAGGATCAATGGACTGCCCTACTGGGTTTGCCCCTAAGGACAAAGGATCAATGGACTGCCCTACTGGGTTTGCCCCTATAGACAAAGGATCAATGGACTGCCCTACTGGGTTTGCCCCTAAGGACAAAGGATCAATGGACTGCCCTACTGGGTTTGCCCCTATAGACAAAGGATCAATGGACTGCCCTACTGGGTTTGCCCCTATGGACAAAGGATCAATGGACTGCCCTACTGGGTTTGCCCCTAAGGACAAAGGATCAATGGACTGCCCTACCCCTAATGGGTTGCACACAAACACGGCACGACTTTGCATGCTTTTGCAAAATGTGAATGCAGCCTCACAGTATGCTGTCCTGGAGTTCAGCTTTAAAGATACAAAAAATATTGCCTCCATTAGTGTAGCTTTTTTGGCGGTAAAATTTTAGTACTGACCATATGGATCCTAGGGGGGTCTTTCTATAGGGCACGGTTGCTGATGATGTCAGCTGCGTCCATCCCAGTCGGGGGGGGGGGGGGGGGTTTAGTCCACGCCTGATGCTGGCTAACTGCTATTTCACTCCATTTAACCCCTTTATTCAGGAGGCCCAACATGGAGTGATTAACAGAATGACAATTTGGAATACGGAAACCTAATTTTTTTCAGATTAGTGGCACACATTTGATGAGATCACATGAGGTCAAATGTTTTGGAATATCAAAAAATCTTTGCCCTCGAGCACATGCAAAACATGGTGTAATGGATATGATAATGAGAATCTGCCATGACGGTGTGGATATAAATATCGCACGGTGACTAAGTCTTGGATGAGAAAGCTGTTACGTAAAAGCACCAGATCTCTAGGGTGAGGAGGAACTGTGAAGATGCTGCCAGCAATAGAACTCGATTAAGGTGACGGGAGCTGTAAGCCTTCCAGCTCTAGGGGACTACAAGTCTCAGCAGGTCCCAAATGTCCACGATTTCCAGAGACTGGCCCCAGGCTTTGAAATTTGCTTATAAAAGCATTTGCTTTCTGGAAACAGCGGTGTAGAAGCCGGGCCCCTGTTTGAGGTTGTGGCTCCTCTTTATTGCCACCCCAACCGCCACATTGGAGAGTTATTGCACGATTACGTCCTTCGAAGTACAGCTACATAGGGGAGCTGCTTTGGGCTGTTTGCCCCATGTCCTCTTCGCTTAGTGATGTGACACAAGTTATTGCTTTACATACACATGGGCAAAAAAAAATGTAGACATCCTTCCAAATTATGGAGTTCAGGTGTTTCCAGTGAAGGGTGCTGTTAAAACAAAGCATAGACAATTGTGCGCTTAAAACTTCGTAATAACAGTTTGGTGAAGGACCCTTTCTGTTCCACCATGACTGTGCCCCGCCCCTGTTTCCAAAACTAGCTCCATAAAGGTGTGATTTGATGAGTTTGGTGTGGAGGAACTTGAGAGGCCTAACCGTAACACCACTGAATAATTTTGGGATGAATTGGAACACCAATTGAGCAAGTTCAATGAGTTTGGTGTGGAGGAACTTGAGTGTCCTGACCTTACCCTACTCAATATCCTTGGGATAAATTGGAACATCAGTTGTAAACCAGCTCCATAAAGACATGGTTTGATGAGTTTAGTGTGGAGGAACTTGAGTGCCCTGACCTTACCCTACTCAATATCCTTGGGATAAATTGGAACATCAGTTGTAAACCAGCTCCATAAAGACATGGTTTGATGAGTTTGGTGTGGAGGAACTTGAGTGTCCTGCACAGAGGCCTCATCTCCACCCTACTGAACACCTTTAAGTTGAATTAGAATGCCAATTGCGAGCAAGGTATATGGATATTCCTCCAAATTAGTTTACATGTTTACAGTGAAGTGTACTGTTAATACTTTAGCATACAAAGATATTTTAGACCAGCGCCATAAAGGCATTGTTTGGTGAGTTTGGGGTCGGGGAACTATCCCGACCATAACCCTACTGAACACCTGAACATCTGAAGATATTTTAGACCGGTGGTCAACTTTCTAGATCTACAGTAAGAGGCTTCAACTGCCACCTCTGATATCTCTATCAGATATCTAGGATATCTAGGAGCCCGCTATTCAATTTATGTAGTGTTATATTGGATTTTAGGTGCACTAGGGTTTTAGACATTTGTGCGCTTCCAAAATTTTGGTTATAGTTTGGGGAAGGTCCTCTTCTGTTCTAGCATTACTGTGTCCCTGTGTACAGAGCAGCTCCATAAAGATGTGGGGGAGATTTACTAAAACTGGGGCACTCAATCCCCCATGGTTTGATGGGTATGAAGTGGAGGAACGTGAGTGGCCTCCACAAAGCCCTGGCCTCAACCTTACTGAACACCTTTGGGATGAATTGGAACACCAATTTGGAGCCGGGTCTTCCCATCCAGCATCAGCACCTGACCTCACAAATGTTCTTTTGACTGAATGGGCACAAATTCCCACAGAGATACTCCAAAAACCTGTGGAACGCTTTCCCAGAAGAATGGAGGCTGTTATAGCTGCAAGAAAAGAAGGCGGTTTAGGAATAGGATTTCCAACAAACTCATAAACTGTAGGTTTGACGGTCAGGTGTTCACAAACTTGGCCATACAGTGTGTATACATTGTGTGTGTATACAGTATATATTTATATACATACTGAGAGAGAGAGAGAGAGAGAGAGAGAGAGAGAGAGAGAGAGAGAGAGAGAGAGAGTAGGGATAGGGCAATGCACATTTTTGTGTTTGTTTTGGTGCTTTGGTAACCGATTGATAAAGAATGGGCTGCCTTAAAGTGGTTGTATACCCAGTGATGAAAAAATCCTCCTACATAGGTTGTACCTGTTTATCTGCGGTCTTCTTTTCTCTATAGCCATCCAGAATTTACACAGCATTTCTGAGCATCAGAAGGCAGGGTGTGGGGCGGTTCTGATGTCACACACTGCACAGCATAAAATAGGGAGCTGAGTGTAATCTGAGACCTGAGTGGAGGGGATGGAAACCCCTCCGCCCCGACACAGCCTCATAGGGAAACATGCACAGCTGTGGCTGTCAATCACCTGCTCTTTGGGGCAGGGCCATCCCCCGGGATACCTTGGTGCCAGTGTTCTATCGAATAGTGCCCGCGCATGCGCAGTACGTAACGGCATTCCAGCTTATTTCCTGAGCAGCTGTTGTGACGGTGTGAAGATGCTTGCACAGATCATGGGAGGCACTATCCAACATTCTGATGAGCACCGAGGAACAATGCTATTCTCCGATTCTGCCTCGCGCTTGCGGGACGGGTTCAGTGTATTAAAGGGCGGGTTTTTTTAATGTTGTTGGGCGCGTTCAGTGTTTTGCAGGACATATTTAGCTGGGTAGCACAGCGGATTTGGCAGGGCGAATTTTGATGTGTTGCAGAACAAAACACTGAACCAAAAAAACCCACCCTTCAATACACTGAGCCATAGTGCCTCCAAAGATCTGCGTCTTCACGCCGTCACAACAGCTGATCGAGAAATCAGCTTGAGTGCCATTCCATACTGTGCATGCACGGGCATTGTTCAACGGAGGGCACTATTCAATAGAACACACCGGCATAGATTGTCAGAAGAGACTCATGCAGATAGCAGAGGAATGAGAGAGCAGAGAGAAATCACACTCGGTGCTTTGGATAGAGGCAAGTAGACATGTGCAATTTGTTTAGTTCCGATTTCGTTTTTTAACAAATTTTGACAAATTCGTTAATTCCGAAATTTCCGAATGTTTCAATTTCCAAAATGCCTGAATTTCCGAACTTCCGAAATGTCTGAATTTCCGAATTTCCGAAATGTCCGAATTTCCGAAATGTCCAAATTTCCGAATTTCCGAAATTCCCGAATTTTCGAAATGTCCGAATGTCTGAATTTTCCCGAAATGTCCGAATTTCCGAAATGTCCGAATTTCGGAAATTGGAAATTTCGGAAATTGGGAATCTAATTTTCCAATTTCTGAAATGTCTGAAATTCGGACATTTCGGAAATTCGAATTTGGAAGTTCTGAAATTAGGAATTTGAAAATTCGGAAATTTGAAAATTCAGAAATTCGGAAATTCAGAAATTCGGAAATTCGAAAATCAGAATTTTGGGATTTCCGAATTTTCGAATTTCTGAATTCAGAATTTTCTAATATCCGAATTTCTGAAAAAAGCAAAAGAACTAATGAAACAAAAACGAAAACAAACGAATGCAGTGCACATGTCTAGAGGCAAGTACATATTATAGAAGGATATTCTTTGTTTATTCATGAGCATTAACGCAATGGAACACTTAAGTATGAATGGGCCCCAAAAAAGATACTGGAAGGGCCCCTTAAATTAGTAAACCGAAGAGCTTGCAATCGTTCTTTTCTTGATGTTGAGACATTAAAGAGAGGCAGCGGATGTGAGTGGCGTTGCCCAGACTCTCGGGGAACGGCGGCACGACAGGGCCTCTTTCAATATTTGGAGTCTGGAAAATCCACACGGCTCTCCTGTTCTCCGTGTGTGTGTTTCCTATTTGTAACATTTAACAATCTTTATTTTTGGAACACGGCATAAAAGAAAAACGGTGGAATCCCGAATTCCCCTCGCAAATGCCAAACATAACCAAGTGCAGATGCAACGTCTGTACAAATCCCCGACGTTCAAAGCAATAAAATCCCTTCCCCGGTAACAACGAACGCATAACAAATAGCTGATGGATTTCGCGTCGTCTCACCTTCAGATTTCCCCCCGTCTGCCGGTTACATATGTATTTATGCAATAAAATATCCCGGCCATATGTTCCGGAGAAAGGAGGCTTCCGCTTTTGTTTCATGATGTAACCGAATCATTGATGCAATTATTTTCAAATAAACCCGGCTAATCCAGGGAGCACCCGAGGGGATAAGTGTACGTCAATGGGAACCGTACCGCGGCGCCGCAGTCCTGGGTTCAGTCTCCTCTCCACCGATGGACACTGTCTGTGTGAAGAAACAATGGGCAGAAGATTTGAGGCAACTTTGGACTTTCATGGTACGGTAAAGACTCACAAAAATATATTTTTTTTAAATATAAAAATTTATTAAGACATAACATGGTTAAAAAAAAAAAAACCTTCGGGGGAAGAGAACTATCTGCATGAAGTCTTAAAGCTCAAAATTGGGATTACTACCCCCCCCCCCCCCGCCCAAATGTAAGGGTTAAATGCTTAAGGGCTCATTCACACCAGGAGGTGCGTCCAAACTTTTGTTGCATGTTCCTGCCCATCATGTTTTTGGGCAGCCCGTTAATTTCAATGGGTTGCCCTTTGTGCGTAAAACTCGGAAATAAAAGGCGCCAACACAATTTTTAAAATTACGATGCACCAAAATGCATTATACTGCGGTGCCATGCATTTTGATGGGTGCAAATACACAAGCGTTGACTAGATGCTTGAGTTGCAAAAGGCAGCACCTTTTTGTGCAGTTCTGGAACATGCAATTTTTCTCTCTGGTATTCCGGCTCTGCACCTAATGTGGAAAAGATCTAAATCAAGGAGTAGAAGAATGAGCTCTAATACTTACCTTCCACCGCGCTGTCCTTATCACATACCATGCAGGACCAGCAGTCCTGCATGCTACATGAGGATGGGAAGGTAAGAGAAGGGAAGAGAAGGGAAGGGAAGGGAAGGGAAGGGAAGGGAAGGGAAGAGAAGAGAAGAGAAGAGAAGAGAAGAGAAGAGAAGAGAAGAGAAGAGAAGAGAAGAGAAGAGAAGAGAAGAGAAGAGGAGGAAAGGGAAGGAGGGGGGGAGGGGAGAGAAGGGAATAAGAGGGAAGGTAAGGGAAGAGAAGGGGAGGGAAGGGAAGGTAAGAAAGAGAAGAGAAGGAAGGGGTGGGAAGATAAGGGAAGGGAAGAGAAGGGAACAGAAGGGAAGGTAGGCGATGGAAGAGAAGGGAAGAGAAGGGAAATAATAGGGGAGAGAAGAGAAGAGAAGAGAAGAGGGGGGAGGGGAGGGAAGAAAAAGAACAAAAATGGAAGGGGAGAAAAGAGAAGAGAAGGGAAGATGGGGAAGGGGGCAGGGAAGAGAAGAGAAGAGAAGAGAAGAGAAGAGAAGAGAAGAGAAGAGAAGAGAAGAGAAGAGAAGAGAAGAGAAGAGAAGAGAAGGGAAGGGAAGCAAAGGGAAGGGAAGAAAAAAAAAGAGAAGAGAATAAGGGGGGGCAGGAAGATAAGGCAAGAGAAGGGGAGATAAGGGAACAGAAGGGAAGGTAGGTGAGAGAAGAGAAGAAAAGAGAAGAGAAGAGAAGAGAAGAGAAGAGAAGAGAAGAGAAGAGAAGAGAAGAGAAGAGAAGAGAAGAGAAGAGAAGAGGAGGAAAGGGAAGGAGGGGGGGGGAGGGGAGAGAAGGGAATAAGAGGGAAGGTAAGGGAAGAGAAGGGGAGGGAAGGGAAGGTAAGAAAGAGAAGAGAAGGAAGGGGTGGGAAGATAAGGGAAGGGAAGAGAAGGGAACAGAAGGGAAGGTAGGCGATGGAAGAGAAGGGAAGAGAAGGGAAATAATAGGGGAGAGAAGAGAAGAGAAGAGGGGGGAGGGAGGGAAGAAAAAGGACAAGAATGGAAGGGGAGAAAAGAGAAGAGAAGGGAAGATGGGGAAGGGGGCAGGGAAGAGAAGAGAAGAGAAGAGAAGAGAAGAGAAGAGAAGAGAAAGAGAAGAGAAGAAAGAGAAGAGAAGAGGAAGGGAAGGGAAGCGAAGGGAAGGGAAGAAAAAAAAAGAGAAGAGAATAAGGGGGGGCAGGAAGATAAGGCAAGAGAAGGGGAGATAAGGGAACAGAAGGGAAGGTAGGTGAGAGAAGAGAAGAAAAGAGAAGAGAAGAGAAGAGAAGAGAAGAGAAGAGAGAGAAGAGAAGAGAAAGAGAAGAGGAAGAGAAGAGAAGAGAAGGGAAGAGAGGGAAATAATAGAGAAGAGAAGGGAGGGAGGGTAAGGGAAGAGAAGAGAAGGAAAGAGAAGGGAAGGGAAGGGAGGGGAGGGAAGACAAAAGAAGAACAGGAAGGGGAGAAAAGAGAAGGGAAGAGAAGAGAAGAGAAGAGAAGAGAGAGAAGAGAAGAGAAGAGAGAGAGGAGAGGAGAGGAGAGGAGAGGAGAGAAGAGAAGAGAAGGAGGGGGGAAGGGGAGAGATGGGAATAAGAGGGAAGGAAGGAAAGAGAATGGGAGGAAGGGAAGGTAAGAAATAGAAGAGAAGGAAGGGGTGGGAAGATAAGGGAAGAGAAGGGAACAGAAGGAAGGTAGGCGATGGAAGAGAAGGGAAGAGAAGGGAAATAATAGAGAAGAGATTAGAAGGAGAGAAGAAGAGCATGGAAGGGGAGAAAAGAGAAGGGAAGAAAGAGAAGAAGAGAAGTGCACACACACAGTTGCACCTCCATGGTGTAAACAGCGATTTACAGCTGGAGCTTGTAGCTCTAAAACACTCAACAAGCCAAAAAGGGAGAGAAGAAAGAGATGTAATAAAAGGGAAAAGTGAAAAGGAAAGCAAGGGAAGAAGAGGAGAGGGGAGCAAAGGGGAAAAGGGGAAATGTAAGAGTTCAGGCTTACTACGCATGCACCCCAATGGTGCGTTGCCGCAAGAGGAAATCCGTGCCAACTGAGCATGCGCCAAAGACACCTCAGTGTGCAAACCCGCACCTGTGCAGAAGGCCTGATGGAAAAAGGTAGGAAAATGCCCAGGAGGCGCACAGGAAGTGACCTCATACTTCCTACCTTGACCATTCTACTTCTTTGTCCCTTTTGTACTCAGCTACCAGATTGGAACTGACCCCAGCTTGGATCTCGACCATTCTTCTTCTGATTGACTCTTATATACTTCGTTGCCAAACTGGACTTAACCTCGACTAAGGCTTGCACGGTGCTCCGCACCCTTGGCACCCATGCCTCTCGGTGTCCACCAAGTCTCTGTCTCCATCTCCAGAGACTTCAAGGACCCGAGGTGCAAGGGAGGCCTCCCACTACTTTGGTCTCACATCAGGTATGTGGCCCTCGTGACAGAATAATCAAGCCCATGTCTGAGACTGAGGGGAGTGCTTCCGCCTTCGAGGCCCTGTGCCAACCAAGTGGCCTCTGTGTCTCAGGCCCTGACATCCATACAAGAGGGGTACTTTCAACTGAAAGGTCCGCTGACTGCAATGGCCCATCCCTCAGTTCTGAGCCCTGCGGAACCACCTGTTATGGCTATGGAGCAGCCCATCTCTTTTCCAACTCCTGAACCACGGGTTCCTATGCCGGAACGCTTTTCAGGGGTTCGCCACAAGTTCCGGCTTTCAGGAACGCCTGTCGGCTATACTTCACCTTACAGCTTAGGACCTTCTCTTCAGAGGATACAAAGGTTGGGTTCGTAGTAGTCATACTTACAGGAGAACCTCAGGCATGGGCTCATCAGCTATTGGAAAGGGAGAATCCTATACTGCACTCACTGTCTTCTTTCTTCGATGCCATGGCAATGCTCTATGAAGACCCACAACGAACCACCACGGCTGAAACAGTGTTGACCTCTCTACAACCAGGGGAAACGCCCTGTTGAGGACTACGTAACGGAATTCCGCAAGTGGGCCGCAGACACTGCATGGAATGACGCTGCCTTGGGCCATCAGTTCGCTTGGGCCTGTCCGAGCCACTCAAGACAAATTAGCAAGAGTGGGGCTCCCTGATACATTGGAACCTACAATTCAGTTGGCTATCCAGCTTGATCGCAAACTCAGAGAACGTCGCAGGGAACAATCCGGTATGGCCCGTCCCACATGGATGCTCTCACGAGTACCCATGGCTCCACACCTGGGAACCCCTGAGACCCACGCATCAACCCCAAATCGTGACGCAGAACCGATGCAACTTGGCTTAGTTAGTGCACCCCTCACACCTGAAGAGCAACAACGCCGTCGCCTGAACAATCTATTCCTGTATTGTGGTGCAGCGAGTCACTTTCTTCAGGGATGTCCCATTAGGCCGAGTAAGTGTTCGAACCCCTATCTGTTTCGCCGTACGTTGTTAAATCATTGCATCTCACTCTCTGCCTTTCTTTGCAGATACCGGAAGGATAATCCAAGTAGCAGCCATTATTGACTCTGAGGCTTGCAGCTGCTTTATTACATCCACTTCTCCAAAAAGTATGGAGTCTATGCAAGAAACCCCAGCCATTTACCGTTCATCTGGCAGATGGCTCCACACCAACCTTGGGTCCAATAACCCATGAGACCACCCCCATATTGGCCACCACCGAAGCAGACCATCGGGAATATCTTCGGCTGGACGTGATTTCTTCCCCCATTTTTCCGGTTATTTTGGGGTTACCGTGGCTTCAACAGCACCAGCCACAGACTGATTGGTCCACTGAAGTTGTGTCTTTCGGCTCACCCTATTGCTTACACCACTGTTTCCCACAAAGAGCCTGTTTGACGGTTCAACTCTCTTCCACAGATGACAACACTCTTCTCCCCCAGGTTTACAGAGACTTCCTGGACGTCTTTAACAAGAAGGGGGCTGAATCCCTACCGCCTCACCGGCCGTTTGTTTGCCCCATTGAGCTTCTTCCTGGCTCTGCTACCATTTGGGAGGATCTTCCCACTCTCTGAGCATGAATTAGAAGTGCTATACATTGATGACAATCTTAGGAAAGGGTTCATCCGGCCCTCTACCTCTCCTGCTGGCACTGGACTTTTTTTTGTGGAAAACAAGGACCATTCTTTAAGACAATGTATCGACTACAGAGAATTGAACAGTATCACAATCAAGAATCTAGTCCCTGATCTCATTCAGAGGTTCTGCACCGCCAAGGTCTTCTCAAAATTGGACCTAAGGGGGGGCCTACAATTTAATACGGATAAGAGAGGGCGACGAATTGAAAAAGGCCTTTCGTACTAGGTTTGGCCATTTTGAGTATCTGGTCATGCTATTTGAGCTGGGGAACGCCCCAGCAACTTCCCACACTTGGTAAACAACATCTTTTGGGATTTTCTTGACCTCTTCATGATAGTGTACTTAGATGGCATCCTTGTTTTTTCACCTTCCCTCGAGGCACATCACATCCACATGCGAAAGGTCCTTTTTCGCCTCCGAGTCCATAAACTCTACGCCAAGCTTGAAAAATGTGAGTTTGAGAAAGATACCATACAATTCCTTGGCCTCATTATTTCGACTTCTGTCATATCCATGGACCCCCAGAAGGTAACTGCAGTCCTTGAATGGCCAGTACCCTCAGATCGTAAGAACGTCCAGAGGTTCATAGGATTCGCCAATTTTTATAGAAGATTCATCAAAGGCTTCTTGTCAATAATTTCACCTATCACACAACTCACCAAGCAAAACAACCATTTTTTGTTGTCCCCCCCAGCACAAACGGCTTTCGACAAACTCAAGAAGCAATTCACCTCTGCCCCGGCCCTTCGTCATCACGTCCCAGCCTTGCCTTACGTGTTGGAGGTCGATGCTTCAGAGAATGCGGTTGGGGCAGTCCTTTCTCAGCGCCACAAAACCACAGCCATGTTGCATCCTGTTGCCTTCTTTTGCAGGAAGTTGTCCCCAGCCGAAAGGAACTATGGTAGGGGACCGGGAACTCCTTGCTATTAAACTGGCCCTGAAAGAATAAGGATATCTATTAGAAGAAGCCTCACACCCTAGACTTATCTACACTGATCATAGGAATTTGGAATACCTCCATACAGCTAAACATCTCAGACCTAGACAAGCCAGATGGCTCTCGTCTTCACCCGAATCAAATGCATATCACGTACCGTCCGGAATCCAAGAATTGTAAACCTGATGCTCTATCCCGCATGTATCCCACATCAGATAACTCGCCAACGACGGATGCAATACTCCCTGCCTATAATTTCTTCCTACTTACGGATGACCTCTTGTCCAGGATTAAACTGGCCTCCTCTCTAGACCAACTGCCCTCAGGAGAAGATCTGCAAGAAAAGGACGGATTTTTCTTCTATGACCATGCTGTGTTTGTGCGCCTTCAACTGAGAGTTCCTGTGCTAAAACTCTGCCATGACAACAAGTTAGCAGGGCATTTCGGGGTGACCAAAACCACCAATCTGCATTTGTGAACCTTTTGCTGGCCTACCCTCAAGGCAGACTGCCACGCTTACGTCAATTCCTGCCTGGTATGCAATCACAGCAAAAGAAAAGAATAAATCATGGGGTCTCCTACGCCCCCTGCCTGTTCCCTCCAGACCCTGGGAACAGATCAGCATGGATTACATGGTGGACCTATCACCCTCTGATGGGTTTACATCCATATTTGTTGCTGTGGACCGCCTTACAAAAATGGCTCATTTTATTCCTATGATTGGCACTCCTTCCGCCCCAGAAAAAGCTCAGGCTTTTATCAAGGTGATCATACACCTCCATGGGCTCCCCAGCAATATTGTATCGGATCATGGGGTCCAATTCACCTCTAAATTCTGGAAGGAGCTCTGTCTTGCTCTAGACATCGAGAACCACTACTCTTCGGCCTACCACCCTCAGACCAATGGACAAACGGAACGCACGAACCAAACTCTTGAACAGTACCTTTCGTTGTTTCTCCACCTTTGTCCAAGACAATTGGGCGTCCCTACTTCCTTGCGCAGAATTTTCATACAACGCAATACACTAAGCAATCACCGTTCTATGCCAACCTGGGGTACCACCCTTCTTTTTCCCCTGGCCTACCCGCTTCCGCTTCGGTCCCGGCTGTCTGGAACAGTGTGGAGTTTCTAAACAACAACTTAAAGCTTCTAAAGGATACCATGGCCAAGGCACAACTGGATTAAAAGACCATCTATGATTGAAGGCGGCGGGGGGACCTGGATCTTCAACCAGGAGACAAGGTTTGGCTGTCTACCAGGCATTTGAAGTTGGCCTGTCCCTCCAAGAAATTGGGCCCTGAGTTCATTGGGCCCTTCCCTGTCCTGTCCCCATTTGAACCCTGTTGTCTACAAACTCAAACTGCCCTCAACTTACTG
Organism: Lithobates clamitans; assembly: GCA_037952925.1. Lineage (NCBI taxonomy): Eukaryota > Metazoa > Chordata > Amphibia > Anura > Ranidae > Lithobates > Lithobates clamitans. The sequence goes on along the minus strand of JBBGZY010002064.1, from coordinate 46,904 downwards.
GATCCGCCCTGCCTTCCATGCCTCCCTCCTAAAGCCCGCGGCCCTGAACCCCTTTGGGGAACGTGGGGCCCATCCTTCGCCTCCCTCTGTGATTAAAGGGATTGAGGAGTACGAGGTGGAGGTCATCCTGGACTGCCGTAGAAGGGGCCGCGGACGCCAATTCCTAGTACAGTGGAGGGGTTATGGCCCTGAAGAGAATTCCTGGGAACCGGAGTCACATATCCATGCTCCAGATCTTCTCCGGTGGTTCTATCAGCGAGCTTCATCCCGGACCGGCGTCCGGAGGCCGCCCCTTCGGGGGGGGGGGGCTCTCTGTGAGAGCTCAGGGCTAACTACGCATGCACCAATCGCGCGTTGCCACAAGAGGAAATCCGTGCCAACTGAGCGTGCACCAACCTGCACCTGCGCAGAATACCTGATGGAAAAAGGCAGGAAAATGCCCAGGAGGTGCACAGGAAGTGACCTCAAACTGATGGAAAAAGGCAGGAAAATGCCCAGGAGGCACACAGGAAGTGACCTCATACTTCCCTATATAAGCCCAGCCCAGACACTGCCAAATTGCTGGATTATCTTCAGTCCCCCCTTGTTCCTGTGCTAGTGTGTGATCTGTCTGAACTTGTGACCTGGAAACCTATTTGACTAGTCTTGATTGCTGCTTGCCATTGACCTCGGATTTTTACCTTGACCCTTCTACTTCTTTGTCCCTTTTGTACTCATCTGCCAGATTGGAACCGACCCCGGCTTGGATCTCATCCATTCTTCTTCTGATTAACCCTTTTATCTTTCGTTGCCAAACTGGACTTGACCTCAGCTCAGATCTCACACTAAGGCTTGCACGGTGCTCCGCACCCCTGGCACCCGTGCCACTCGGTGTCCACCAAGTCTCTGTCTCCATCTCCAGAGGCTTCAAGGACCCGAGGTGCAAGGGAGGCCTCCCCACTACTTCAGTCTCACATCAGGTACGTGGCCCTAATGATAGGAAAGGAGAAGAGCAAGGGGAAGAGGGCGAGGAAGGGAGGGGAGGAGAGGAGAGGAGAGGAGAGGTAGCAAAATGGAAAAGTGGAAAGGAAAGCAAGGGAAGAAGAGGAAAAGGTAGGAAAGGAAAAGGGTGTGAAGGAAAAGAAAGGGAGAAGTGGAAGAAAGGGGAAAGGAGCAGGGGGAGAAAGGGGAGAAGAGAAGAGAAAGGGGTAGAGGATGAGGAAGTGAGGGGAGAAAAGGGAGAGGAGAGGAGAGGAGAGGAGAGGAGAGGAGAGGAGAGGAGAGGAGAGGGGAGGGGAGAGGAGAAGAGGAAACTGAAGGGGAGGGAAAATAAAGAGAAGGACAAGTAACAAAAGGGAGGAGTGGAGAGGAGACGAGTGGAAAGGAGTGAGGTGAGAAGAGAGGGAGGGAAAGGAAAAGGGAAAGGAAAGAAAAAAGAAGGGGAAAGGAAGAAAAAATGGATAAGATTTTGTCATGCACAGACCCAATCTCCAAGCAATCCCTCCTCCAATGACCACTAATACAGGCTTGTCACCAGTATAGATGGCAATCATGGTTTCCTATTTTGGAGGATCTCATATGTGGAATTTTCCCAGCTGTGGAAATGTTTGCATAAGATGACACCAGCACTCTGTAAATCTTTATATTTTAGATGTTTGATTTAATTAATATAAGAATAATTCTCCCCGTGCCGAGCCCCGGCTGAAGCTTTCACTTCCTGCTGATGTTGCAAACCTTTGAATGAATTTGGGGAGTGCCTGCGGGAGCGCGCTATCTGTGCAGGGAATTAAACCATCAAGTCGTGGCAGGTCCTGCAACAAACTGGTCTTACAAAACACATTTATGAAACCTTTTCCCTGGGATTTTACGAGCAGATTTAAGTCCTCTCTGACAGCGTTCGCAGTTTGTGTTGTTTTGGAAAAATTTTAAGGAAAATTCCATCTTTAAAGCAGAACTCCGAGTACAGATATATTTGTAAAGCTCTGGTCTGGATATGAGAGCTGTGGGCCTCATAGCCAGAAGTACAAGTATAATTTATATCCTCCCCCCCCCCACTCCCTTGGTCATTGATTGGACAACTTGTATTCTGGGAGATTTTAGCAGTTAGTTTCACATACTTAAACCCTTCTCTACTCTATAAAAATGTAAAAATTGACTTCAGACATACACTACATTTTCAAAAGTATTGGGACGCCTGCCTTTACACGCACATGAACTTTTATGGCATCCCAGTCTTAGTCCGTAGGGTTCAATATTGAGTTGGCCCACCCTTTGCAGCTATAACAGCTTCATCTCTTCTGGGAAGGCCGTCCACAAGGTTTAGGAGTGTGTCTATGGAAATTTTTGACAATTCTTCCAGAAGCGCATTTGTGAGGCCAGGCACTGATGTTGGACGGGAAGGCCTGGCTCGCAGTTTACGCTCTAATTCATCCCAAAGGTGTTCTATTGGGTTGAGGTCAGGACTCTGTGCAGGCCAGTCAAGTTCCTCCATCCCAAAACTCGCTCGTCCATGTCTTTATGGACCTTGCCTTGTGCACTGGTGTGCAGTCATGTTGGAACAGGAAAGGGCCATCCCCAAACTGTTCCCACAAAGTTGGGAGTATGAAATTGTCCAAAAATGTCTTGGTATGCTGACGCCTTAAGAGTTCCCTTCACTGGAACTAAGGGGCCAAGACCAACCTCTGAAAAACAACCCAACACCATAATCCCCCCTCCACCAAATGATTTGGACCAGTGCACAAAGCAAGGTCCATAAAGACATGGATGAGCGAGTTTGGGGTGGAGGAACTTGACTGGCCTGCACAGTCAAGACCTAAACCCGATAGAACACCTTTGAGATGAATTAGAGCGGAGACTGTGAGCCAGGCCTTCTCGTCCAACATCAGTGCCTGACCTCACAAATGCGCTTCTGGAAGAACGGTCAAACATTCCCATAGACACACTCCTAAACCTTGTGGACAGCCTTCCCAGAAGAGTCGAAGCTGTTATAGCTGCAAAGGGTGGGCCAACTCAATATTGAACCCTACAGACCAAGACTGGGATGCCATTAAAGTTCATGCGCGTGTAAAGGCAGGTGTCCCAATACTTTTGACACTATAGTGTACTTTACATTTGACTTCCGGCCTTCAGTCTTGCACAGTTGTACCGGCTCCTCTCCTTCACTGCAATGGCTTACTCACTGCACAGATTTCACTGCACACTGTGAGATTCTGCATTAGAACCTGTTTTTAAACCAGAGTTCAGTGTCACTTTAGGATTGCATTTCTAGTTTATTTAATCCATGAAACTCACACAAAGCCGGAACTGCGATTTAGAAGACGAAATTTCTATTTTGCAGATTTCAGCTTGTTTTGCTCGGGATGAAAATACCATATGGGGCTTTCTAGAAAGCAGATTTCTTCTCTATATTTGTCCCCGTTGCAAGTTATCCAATCTAATGCTGGCTGCAGAATTTGGATTCGGAATGTGAAAAACAGATATAGACTTGCCATAAAAATAAGTTGTTGTAAATCCCAGATGGTTTCTGGGTGGTATCGGGGAAAATATGGAGACGGGCCAGTCCCAGGACGGCTGAGTAAGCGCACCAGCTGGTTCTGCTGCCATGCCGAGCCATGTTTGTGCAAAGTTTTCCTTCAGCAATCTGTATTCTTCTGTGTTATCAAACGACTGCACATACCGACAATGACAGACCGGCCGGCAATGTGGACAACACTTTTACTGCAATATTACTTATAGAAGGATAAAGTTTTGGTGAATAAGAACCTTGTATTTACCTGTATTGAAATTCCATACCTGGATCACCTCTGCACTGTAGCACATTGAAAATGTAGAATGTTCATTTCTATGTAAATAGCAAGTTGCATCTCATGTATTTAGATATATTCTGTGTCACTGATGACGTCATATTTGGCAAAACGCGCGCAGGGCGGAGCTGGAAATTGCGACGTTACCACACAGGTGTGGACGCTTATCGTAATTCTGGGAGCTGTAGTCTATGCTGACGTTCTTCTCTTATGAGTGTTGTAAGTGCTTTTTAAATCAATTAATCTCAAGGAATATACACTATGTGTCGCTCCTTTCTTTTGTTTCTCTGAGCTATAATTGGTTGCCATGTGATTTGCTAACGAGTACGAGCTGTACTTCTGAGCATACTGGTTTGGGACCAACGGGTATATTGAGCGCGGTATGACTTCTCAAGACATTGAGAGTCACACTGGGGCTGATTTATTAAAACAGGAAGGTGCAAAATCTGGTGCAGCTGTGCATGGTAGCCAACCAGATTCTAACTTCAGCTTGTTCAATTAAGCTTTGATAAAAAAAAAAACTTGGAAGCTGATTGGTTTCTTGTCAGAAACCATGAAATCAGGCTGAGACAGAAGTACGGTTAAATCACACTTTAATAATAAAGTAAAAAGAACAAACGTAGTCAAAACATAGCCAAAATTCAGTAACCCGAATGGATAGTCAGCCAAGCCAGAAGTCAGGGATCAATGTAGTGGAACAGCAAGCAGGATCTGGAGCCAGAAGGGATGTCAGAAAAGCAAGTCTTGAACAGGATCGCAGGAGATAGTTTCTGTGATGTTGACCAAGGCGAAGGCAGAGCTCCTCTGGACTGGACGGCTTAAGTAGGCAGGACTGACGAGCAGGAAATCATCAACAGCTGAGTAACTGTGGAGAGAGGTGGGAACGGGCAATTAGCCGACAGCTGAGCGGCCAGCTCAGAGAAGGAAGGGCTGAGCCCAGCCCTGACATTTCTATGCAGAGCTGCACCAGATTTTGCACTCTGGTAAGCGCATATAATGCTTTGGTGTATGGAGCACTGGGTGTCTACTTATAGCTATGTTCACCCTGAACATGAAAAAAAAGGGGGATTCCAAATTTCGATAAGCCCCCCACCCGCAGACTCCCACAACCACCGCCCAGGGTTGTTGGGAAGAGGCCCTTGTCCCCATCAACATGGGGACAAGGTGCCTTAGGGTGGGGGGGGGTATATATATACTCTGTGTGTGTGTGTGTATATATATATATATATATATATATATATATATATAATGGATTTGACTAAAAGGATATGGATTTGACTAAATGGATACACATAGGATAATGGTGATTGTGAATATAGATTATATATGGCTGTTTTATAGATATACATTTGACATTTGTGAAATTTTTATATTTTTTCATTATTATTAATATAAATTTTAATAATAATAATAATGGGTGCGAATGGGGCAAAAAATAAAGTGTGTTCACCCTTGGGGGAGGTTTGATGAATTTTTGGTATCTGACAGAGGCAGCACTATGACCGCTTGCCAACCCGCCGCCGTACATATACTGCGAAGGGGCGGCTCCTACGGGCACAGCGATGTACCCAGACGTCACTGCCCGTTTCCGGGTTTTTGGGGGGGTTCGCCCATGCCACCACCTGCCTACTCCCCTGTGATCTGATACAGCGGGAGTTTGTCAGCAGATGCCGGGCCAAACAATTCATGACGGGGACTGTGTTCACAATCCACACAGGGCTCTGTACAGAGGGAACGATCTCTGTTTCCTATCACTGCAAATCAGGGAAAAGAAACACATCGATCTGTAGTAAAAAGAAGCACGTATTACACATAGTATGGCACATAATTAACCCTTTAATCGCCGTAGTTGTTAACCCCTTCCCAGCCAGCATCATTAGTACAGTGACAGTGTATAGTATTAGCACTGAGTACTATATTAGTGTCACTGGGAATGTCAGTGACAGTTAGTCGGTGTCCCGCCCCCCCCCCCCCCCCCAGTTAGTATCAGATTGCCCACCGCACCATCACAGTCCCACCATAAGTCACTGATCATCACCATCACTAGTATAAAAAAAAAAAATTCCAGTGTATATACCATAGTTTGTAGACGCTATAACTTTCACGCAAACCAATCAATATACGCTTATTGGGATAATTTTACCGAAGATATGTAGCAAAATAGATTTTGGCCTGAATGTATAAAGAAATGTGATTTTTTTTTTTAATCTGTTTTATAACAGAAAATAAAAAAATTGGGGGGGGGGGGCGGTAGTTCAAAAACGTTAGTCTTTTTTCATTTATATACTGTAATAAAAAATTGAAAAAAAAAACAGTGGCAATCAAACCATATAATGTTATTGTACACTTATTGGTATTTTTTTTTTACCAAAGACATATAGCAGAATACATTTTGGCCAAAATTTATGAAGAAATTAGATTTTTTTTTTTTTTTAATTTTATTGGATGTCTTCTATAGCAGAAAGTAAAAAATATTGGGGTTTTTTTTTTCAAAATGTTTTTTTTTCATTTATATAATAAAAAATAAAAAACTCATTGATGATCAAATATTTGTGTGAAAAAAAAATGACATAGATTTCATTTGGGTACAGAGTTGCGTGACCGAGCAATTACCAGTTAAAGTAGCGCAGTGCTGAATAGCAAAAAAAAAAATGAGCTGGTCATGAAGGGGGTAAAATCTTCCTGAGCTGAAGTGATTAAAGTTCACCTTTAAATTCTCCCGAATGGTGAAATTTCACAATCTTTGCAAAAACTTTGTAAAAATGAGGAGTCCCAGTTTTGCTCATCCCTGGAGGTGATGGAAGCCTTGTTCGGGGATGTTGTTCCCGTTGTATGTAAACGGCTTCTTTTGTACCTCTTGCTGACTGGTCGCCCTGCTTGATTCGTCTATGATGGAGTAAAAAAAAAAATAACACATAAAAATAATTAGGAATAAAAACAACAGCTGGGCATTTCTAAATGATTTTCTCAAGTATGCTGTGCTCCGGTCAGAAGAACTTAATACCGCGATGATTTGGCCTTTTGGATCACGTCCAGAGCAGTCAGTGTGAATCTGAACCCAAGGTCAGTTCCTTAAGATCTTTCCTTAAGGGGTGTATTTATAAAAATTTATCATGGCAATTCCCACAGCGAAAGTGCATATACATTCATTATGTGCGAATGGGGCAAAAAAAAAAAAAAAAAGGAATGTTATTAGGTTATTTACTGTGCTGATTGAATGCCTTTCATTGATTTAAGACGGAAAATGCCACATTTGGCCACTAGATGGCGATAAGTATCACAGGCATTTCCTGTGATACTTAACGCCATCTAGTGGCCAATGTAGTATTTTCCCGCCGACCGCAATGCGTATATATACATTGCGGTTTGCAAATGGCTTACTTGGAAGATATCAGCCATAATCCCGATAATGTTTTTTGCATCCGGAGGCTGGCTTTCTCTTGAAAGCGTTCTGAGCAGCTCATGAGCCACTGGAATGCATTCCCCTCCCGCCGCTCGCCGGTGTTTCTCGGGATTACCATTTCCACCAGCTCGCTGGAGAAACGATCCGGCGGTGCCACACAGGCGATAGAGGAGTAGAGCCGCTTTGATCACCTCTATGGCCTTGGAGGACTGGAGCGACATCTGTCACTTCCGGTCCAGGCTGGAAGTAAACACGTTTTTTATTGTTTTTATTTTTAAGCAAAAGTAAAAAAAAATTTTTTTTTCCTTTTTCCTTTTAAGGTTTAAAGAGAGATTTTGGGTCTTTTTGACCCCAGATCTCTCAATATAGAGGACCTGTCATCTTTATTTCTATTACAAGGGATGTTTACATTCCTCATAATAGGAATAAAAGTGAAAAAAAAATAAAAAATGTGATGTAATACCTTAATGCAGACCCAGTGACATCATCACTAGGACTCTGTGCTTCTCTATGCAATGCAGGCAGATCATGACTGGTGGGTGCTGCACATATCTTCCTGAAAACATCACAGCACCAATCGTTAATGTTAATTTTGGCATCGAATATTGATTTAGTTTTAGTTATAGTTGTAGCCCAGGGGTTTCTACTGAAATCACTATGTTAAGTAGTTCATTGTTTCTTAAGTAAGGGTTCGGCTCCCTCTAGTGACCGCTGAAACTCTGTCAGGATTTTTCCTTCTGTTTAAGGAGCAAACAACTATGCATTGTGGGATATGTAGTTTGATGAGGAAGTGACTCATGTTGTTTAAATCAGTCTGGGGACTACAGGATCCACAATGCCAAGTCAGAGACCCACAATGCGAAGCGCGGCAGCACTGCATGCTGGGAGCAGTAATAAAAGGTACAGCGCGGCCATCCTTTGACCTCTCTGGACGCCATTCAGTACCTGCCAGCAGGAGGTCCGTGTGTGTGACCAGGAGACTGTGGCCTATACAGTGCGGAGCGGGATCGCCAGCCTCTGCGGGACTTCAGAGTACAGCCCTGCCAGCTTAGCAAGCGGATCGGTGTGCAGTGCCAGGACATCTGGAAGTTCTACTGCACCTCAGCCATCTGGGGGAGCGGTACAGCGCGGTGGTGCCATCTTTTCATCAGACTGAGACATAAGGAGGAGAGTCTGGATGGAGCCTCACAGCCTCTGAGTCTATGGTGGTGAGAGGGCACCTGCCCATTTCAGTAAAGTGCTGAGTTATTTACAGACTGCTGGTGAGACTTGTAGTTCCACAGAAGTGATTCTACTTATTCACAGGCCACATACAGCTGAACTCTGGGGTTTGTTAGTCCCTGTGCTGTAAAGTCGGTACTCTATTACACTCACACATAAGGAGGAGGTTACATGCCATATCTCTTCAGTTACACAGTTATCAACCTACCATTTATTCTACAGTTTGCTTTCTCTTTTTTGCCCTGTTGGATTACAAATACTGCAGTTTAAACTACAGGCTAGCTGAAGATATCTGGAGTCAAGGAACTTTTAACATCTTCTGCAAAGCATGGCAGTTCTATTTTGTAATTTGAGCACTGAATTACAACCTAGGGGGAGCCCTTGAGTACAGGTTAAATAATGCATTGTATTGTTGAATGTAAGTAACATTATATTATGACAATTTGGTGTGTGTGTATTGAGGCTTCAGTGGGAAGGTTTTTAATATAGGTTTTGGAGCATATTGAACACCTGTCCCATTGTACACCTGTCTACATATACTCCCTACTGTGATTATTGAATCCACCGTTTTCATATTTATACTGACTGTTATCAACTGTCATTTATTGTTTCTCTTTAATCACATTGTTCATTGTGTTTAATATTCACTTTAGTAAACTTTCTGAGTGGTTCATTGATATGGTGTGTGAGTCTCTATTTACTACCACAGCTGGTGAAGTGACGGAACCCAGGGCTTCGGTAAATATACTTCATGGTTTATCATCATTGTGTTTCTCTCTATTGCTGGGTCCCACACTAATATTTTTAGGCAGGTGTGCCAGAGGGGTTGAGACCGTTCTTGGGGTTGAGAGGCAGGGTGCAGAACCAAACGTACATCGGGGGTAGCGCTTCATAGTCTTTTGACTAAAATGCCATTTTAGTTTTAGTCCCATTTTAGTCATCTGCAATTGTTTTAGTTTTAGTCGTATTTTAGTCGACAAATCTCCAGTACAGTTTAGTTGAATAAAATAATTTTAGTCAACTAAAATCGAATGGTTAGACTTGATAGGTTGGACTTGATGGACTTGTGTCTTTTTTCAACCTCACCTACTATGTAACTATGTATGTAACTATATGAATGTGTTTAGTTAAATTGTGATGCATTATTTAAGCATTTCTATAGAATTGCCAAACTCATTATATATTCATGGAGTGAAAAAAATTAAATATCATCTTATTATTTATGGTATTACGGTTTGAACAAACTCACAGATACAGATTTAACCGCTCTGGATGGTCTGAGGAGGTCTGTAATGCTGCACACTGCTATGGATGGTGGTCTGAGGAGGTCTGTAATGCTGCACACTGCTATGGATTATCTGAGGAGGCCTGTAATGCTGCACAGTGCTCTGTATGGTCCGAGGAGGCCTATAATGCTGCACAGTGCTCTGGACGGTGGTCTGAGGAGGCCTGTAATGCTGCACAGTGCTCTGGACGGTGGTCTGAGGAGGCCTGTAATGCTGCACAGTGCTCTGGATGGTTCGAGGAGGCCTGTAATGCTGCACAGTGCTCTAGACGGTGGTCTGAGGAGGCCTGTAATGCTGCACAGTGCTCTGGATGGTCCGAGGAGGCCTGTAATGATGCACAGTGCTCTGGACGGTGGTCTAAAGAGGCCTGTAATGCTGTACACTGCCCTGGATGGTCCGAGGAGGCCTATAATGCTGCACAGTGCTCTGGACGGTCCGAGGAGGCCTGTAATGCTGCACAGTGCTCTGGACGGTGGTCTGAGGAGGCCTATAATGCTGCACAGTGCTCTGGACGGTCCGAGGAGGCCTGTAATGCTGCACAGTGCTCTGGACGGTGGTCTGAGGAGGCATGTAATGCTGCACAGTGCTCTGGATGGTCCGATGTGGCCTGTATTGATGCACAGTGCTCTGGACGGTGGTCTGAGGAGGCCTGTAATGCTGCACACTGCTCTGGATGGTTCGAGGATGCCTGTAATGCTGCACACTGCTATGGACAGTCTGAGGAGGCCTGTAATGCTGCACACTGCTGTGGATGGTGGTCTGAAGAGGCCTGTAATGCTGCACAGTGCTCTGGACGGTTCAAGGAGGCCTGTAATGCTGCACAGTCCTCTGGACGGTGGTCTAAAGAGGCCTGTAATGCTGCACAGTGCTCTGGACGGTGGTCTGAGGAGGCCTGTAATGATGCACAGTGCTCTGGACGGTGGTCTGAGGAGGCCTGTAATGCTGCACAGTGCTCTGGATGGTCTGAGGAGGCCTGTAATGATGCACAGTGCTCTGGACGGTGGTCTGAAGAGGCCTGTAATGCTGTACACTGCTCTGGATGGTCCGAGGAGGCCTGTAATGCTGTACACTGCTCTGGATGGTCCGAGGAGGCCTGTAATGCTGTACACTGCTCTGGATGGTCCGAGGAGGCCTGTAATGCTGTACACTGCTCTGGATGGTCCGAGGAGGCCTGTAATGATGCACAGTGCTCTGAACGGTGGTCTGAGGAGGCCTGTAATGCTGTACACTGCTCTGGATGGTCCGAGGAGGCCTGTAATGCACAGTGCTGCTCTATCATCATGGTGCACACAGTCGCTTCAACTCGCTTGCTTGCTGGGAGCGGAAGCAAGCGGAGTTCCGTGGAAACTGAAAGTTAGTTCATGAGGGTAAACGTCCCTGCCTCACATTTTCGTCCCATTTTCAATCGTTAATGAAAACGAATTTGATTTTCGTCACAGTTTTCGTTATTGGACGAAAATGTGCTGTACTTTTCGTTTAGTTTTCGTTAACTGCAAAAATGCAGCTGATGTAAACTATGATAAAAACGTTTTCATTGACGAAATTAACACTGCACAACACCCTGCTCCAGCACTCTTCTCAGCCCTGGTTCAAGCAATGGTCTGGCTCCCCGGGGGAGGGGTTATGCAAAAATCAAAATGCCTTGATGGACGGGTGCCAGTCTGGAGGCAGGCTGTATTTACATAGGTACCACCCACATGGGATGCTGAGCCTCCATGATTGACAGAACTGAAATCCAATGAAGGAAATAAGCAGGCCAGAGACAGTCAGTCGGGGGAGGAAAGGGATAGATGGTGCTGGACGTCCTACAGGCCAGGAAATGAGGCAAGCTCTATCAGACTCCAATATATCTGACATTCCTCGCCCACCATTGTGTATTAGTGCCATGACCGCACGTTTCCACGCTGCTCCTTTCATTGTCTGTAAAGCCGTGTGTCTGATTCTGGTTACAATGTAACAATTCTCCCTCCAGAGCAGACAGATAACACCGGAGCAGACGCATCACATTACATCTCCATCATCACACATGTGTTCTGGGATTGGAAATACAGATGTCTGGAAATTACTATATTAAAAGAAAAAAAAAAAAAGAGTATATGGCGAATGATTCCCGCATCAAATTAAAGAAAAGAAAACCATCGGCCTCGCCCCGTATATTGTTTCCAGCTGCAGCTCTCTGGAATTGGCCATAAAATCCACCCAATGAAAACAAACTATAAATTTTACACCTGTAATGGAGGTTTCAATTATCTCCACACAGCGCTATTTTCAGATGCCCAACGAAACCGCTCTTCGCTTCTCAGAACTCCGCGCCGCATTGATGATGGAAAACAAGTCCGAAAGCTGATGGTGAAAATCAGTTTATTAAATCAGATGATTCAATGAGGAGCTGAGCTTTCTGATTGGGGGAAAGGTTCACTTTATTATAAAGAGCCTATGAACTACGTATCTATCTATCTATCTATCTATCTATCTATCTATCTATCTATCCTATCTATCTATCTATCTATCTATCTATCTATCTATCTATCCATCCATCCATCCATCCATCCATCCATCCATCCATCCATCCATCCATCCATCCAACTCAGTAAGCTTGTTCTTCTTTGTTCTGGCACATACTCGGAATGTCTGGGTGCGATAGATGAGGGGGTTCAGTATATGAGAGGTATAGTAGATGAGGGGTGCAGTAGATGAAAGGTGCAATAAATTAGGGGTGCAGTAGATAAGGCGTGTAGTAGATGAGGGGTGCAGTAGATGAGAGGTATAGTAGATGAAGGGTGCAGTAAATGAGGGGTGCAGTAGATAAGGCGTGTAGTAGCACCGCTGATGGTGAAAATCAACGGATGCGGTAGAAAGAGGTTTGGTAGATAAGAGGTGCAGTAGACGAGGGGTGCAGTAGATAAGGGGTGCGGTAGATGAGGGGTGCAGTAGATAAGGGGTTGCGGTAGATGAGGGGTGCAGTTGATAACAAATGTGGGGAATAAGGGGTGTGGTAGATGAGGGGTGCAGTAGATAATGGGTGTGGTAGGTGAGGGGTGCAGTAGATGGGGGGTGTGGTAGATGAGGAGTGAGGAGAATAAGAGGTGCAGTGGATAACGGGTGCGGTAGATAAGGGGTGTAGTAGATGAGGGGTGCGGTAGATAAGGGGTGTAGTAGATGAGGGGTGCGGTAGATAAGGGGTGTAGTAGATGAGGGGTGGTGCGGTAGATAAGGGGTTTAGTAGACGAGGGGTGCGGTAGATGAGGGGTGCGGTAGATGATGGATGCAGTAAATAAGGATGCAGAAGATAAGGGATGCAATAGATGAGGGGTGCGGTAGATAAGGGGTGTAGTAGATGAGGGGTGCGGTAGATAAGGGGTGTAGTAGATGTGGGGTGCGGGAGATAAGGGGTGTAGTAGATGTGGGGTGCGGGAGATAAGGGGTGTAGTAGATGAGGGGTGTGGTAAAAAACGGGTGCGATAGATAAGGGTGTATTAGATTAGCTGTGCGGTACATAACAGGTGCAGTAGATAAGGGGTGTAGTAGATGAGGGGTGCAGTAGATGAGGGATGCAGTAGATGGGGGGTGCGGTAGATGAGGGGTGTGGAAGATGAGGGGTGCAGTTGATGAGGGGTGCGGGAGATGAGGGGTGCGGGAGATAACGGGTTCGGTAGATGAGGGGTGCGGGAGATGAGGGGTGCGGGAGATGAGGGGTGCGGTAGATGAGGGGTGCGGTAGATGAGGGGTAGTAGATAAGGGGTGTAGTAGATGAGGGGTGCGGTAGATGAGGGGTGCAGAAGATAAGGGGTGCAGTAGATAAGGGTGCAGTAGATGAGGGGTGCAGTAGATGAGGGGTGCGATAGATAAGGGGTGCGGGAGATAAGGGGTGTAGTAGATGAGGGGTGCGGGAGATAACGGGTGTGGAGAATATGGGGTGCAGTAGATAAGGGGTGTAGTAGATGAGAGGTGCGGTAGATGAGGGGTGCGGTAGATAACGGGTGCGGTAGATGAGGGGTGTAGTAGATGAGGGGTATAGTAGATGAGCGGTGCGGTAGAGAAGGGGTGTAGTAGATGAGGGGTGCAGTAGATGAGGGGTGCGGTAGATGAGGGGTGCAGTAGATGAGGGGTGCAGTAGATGAGGGGTGTAGTAGATGAGCAGTACGGTAGAGAAGGGGTGTAGTAGATGAGGGGTGTAGTAGATGAGGGGTGTAGTAAATGAGGGGTGCGGTAGATAGGGGGTGCAGTAGATGAGGGGTGAGGGAGATAACGGGTGCAGTAGATGAGGGGTGCGGTAGATGAGGGGTGCGGTAGATGAGGGTTGTGGTAGATGAAGGGTGTGGTAGACGAGGGGTGCGGTAGATGAGGGTTGTGGTAGACGAGGGGTGCGGTAGACGAGGAGTGCGGTAGACGAGGGGTGTGGTAGATTAGAGGTGCGGTAGATGAGGGGTGCGGTAGATGAGGGTTGCTGTAGAAGAAGGGTGCGGTAGACGAGGGGTGCGGTAGATGAGGGGTGCGGTAGATGAGGGGTGCGGTAGATGAAGGGTGCGGTAGATGAGGGGTGCGGTAGACGAGGGGTGCGGTAGACGAGGGGTGCGGTAGAAGAGGGGTGCGGTAGAAGAGGGGTGCGGTAGATGAGGGGTGCGGTAGATGAGGGGTGCAGTAGATGAAGGCTGCGGTAGATGAGGGGTGCGGTAGATGAAGGGTGCGGTAGATGAGGGGTGTGGTAGATGAGGGGTGCGGTAGAATAGGGGTGCAGTAGACGAGGGGTGCGGTAGATGAGGGGTGCGGTAGATGAGGGGTGCGGTAGATGAGGGTTGTGGTAGACGAGGGGTGCGGTAGATGAGGGGTGCGGTAGACGAGTGGTGCAGTAGACGAGGGGTGCAGTAGACGAGGGGTGCAGTAGACGAGGGGTGCAGTAGACGAGGGGTGCAGTAGAAGAGGCGTGCAGTAGATGAGGGGTGCGGTAGATGAGGGTTGTGGTAGATGAAGGGTGCGGTAGAAGAGGGGTGCAGTAGAAGAGGGGTGCAGTAGACGAGGCGTGCAGTAGACGAGGGGTGCAGAGTCCGGGTTCTCTCTCCAGTCTATGCCCCTCTATATTTTACTGGGTGTCGGGCCCTCTGGGGTGTGATCCGGTTTCTCGGGGTCGGTACACTGACACCGGCCACAAATGTTCTCAGCGCAGATTACACATGAAATGCGATCGCCTGCGGCTCCAGGGCCGGGCTCTTAGAAGCAGCCTTGATGGCGTTTTCTGACAGCTCCTCGCCGCGTATTGATTACATGTTCTGCCTCCCGATCACTCACAACACGCGCTCATGAATATTTTACGGCGGAGCAGAACGGGCGCTGGGAAGGCTAAAATCACCCCCCGGACCCCGGGCTCTCTGCGAATTCAGAGGGGCCGATTCTGCCGAGCCGGCGAGCCCTGGACGGACGCCAGTTCTCATAAATCACATTGGCCTTT
The DNA here is from genome assembly GCA_037952925.1 of Lithobates clamitans. Lineage (NCBI taxonomy): Eukaryota > Metazoa > Chordata > Amphibia > Anura > Ranidae > Lithobates > Lithobates clamitans. The sequence goes on along the minus strand of JBBGZY010002064.1, from coordinate 31,766 downwards.
TTCTTTTCCCAGCATCCTCCGCTCTCCGTAGGACGCGCTCCAAAGGCAGATTAAAGTAATCTAATTAGGAGTACCTGTTTATTCAATTTTCTGACTTAAAACCGACATCCAGCCTTTATTTCCGAGGGGTGGGGGAGGGGGGAAGTCTGGGATTGGGGCGGTAAAATAGGAGAAATGGAGATGTAAAGGAAAGCTGTATAGAGAGAAGTGCGGGGCGTTCGGCGGGCTGCGGGGGGTTCGGGGGGGGGGGGGGGGCGTTTTCCTTCAGAGATGACACAATCATGTAAATCCTGGTCCTCACCTTGTGACTTGCTACAAAGTTACAATGTTGCAATCACAAATTATAAAGTTGAAACGACAAAGTTACAGTGTTGCAGTCCGATCACTGGAGGAGAGGAGACTGGGGAAATGCTTCCTCCTGCCTGCAGCAGACTGATGAAAATAACTCAGCCTAGGCAAAGTTACTGAACTGGAGCTCCCCCTACCTAATAAATCCCAGGCTGAGGATTCTCACCGCAGTAGGTGGCCAATCACCAAGCAGCATCTCTGTCAGTTCGGAGCGAAAAAGGTGGGAGGTCACATGCCCCGCCTACATACCGGCGGTCCCTGATTTCCCTCATCGTCATAATCTGTCCTGCCAATGCTGTGTCCGGGCCCTGTCCCCGTATCACCCCCATCTGAGTTACTGCACATGTATTCATGGGCGGGGATTGGGCTGTGAGTGGGCGGTCCTCACATATTCAGAGGTGGGGTCTGGATGAGACAACCCATAAAGTGGATGTGGACTCCGCCCTGCATATTAAAGGGCGGGCAGTGTGGTCATCTAGAGCCCATGGCAAACATGCCAAATTGCAACCCCCCCAAGATATATGTTTATGTGTCAGAAATCCCCCCCCCCCCAAAAAAAAAACAAGCACTAATCTGCATGCTTACCCTCTAAGCATAAATCCCCCTTCCTCCCATTACAAATCCGCCTCCTAATGAAATCCCCTCCCCATTACGAATCTTTGCCCAGCCAGTCCCCCCCCCCACCCCACAGCTCAAATCCCCTTATTCCCCATGTGCCCCCGCCCCCCAGTGCAAATCCTTCCCTGGAAAAAAACCCTCCTAGTACAAATTCTCTATCCCTATTCCATACCCCCCCCCCCTCCCAGCACAAATCCCCCCTCCCCCAAATTTCCCCTCCCATCATCCCTGCTATTACAAATCCCCCCCCCCTAAAAAAAATTCCCCTCCCAGCACAAATCCTCTCTCCCCCTACCATATTACCTTTTCAAGCACAACCCCCCCCCCCCCCCAAAAAAAAAAAAAATCATTGTAATAGGAATAAAAGTGATGAAAACAAAATTCAAGAGACAAAGTAAAAATAAAATATAAAATAAATAAGAAAAAAAGTCCCTGCATGCTCGTGCTCAGAAGCGAACGCATGCGTAAGTCACGCACACATACTGTATGTAAACGGTGTCCGCACCACACATGTGAGGTATCACCACGATCGTTAGAGCGAGAGCAATAATTCTAGTGCTAGACCTCCTCTGTAATTCTAATCTGGTAACCTGTAAACATTTTTAAAGCGTCACCTATGGAGATTTTTAAGTCGTTTGTCGCCATTCCACAAGTGTGCACAAATTTAAAGCGTGACATGTTTTGTATCTATTTACTCGGCGTAATATCATCTTTCATATCTTACGAAAAAATTAGGGTATATATTGTGTTTTTTTTATTTTTATTTATTAACGTGTCTTTTTTTCCCAAAACAAATTTTGGTTAAAAAAATCGCTGCACAAATACCGTGCGATATAAAAAATTGCAACGACCGCCATTTTATTCCCTAGGGTCTTTGCTAATATATATATATATATATAATGTTTGGGGGGTTCTAAGAAATTTTCGAGCAATAAATACTGATTTAAACTTGTAAACAACAAATGTCAGAAAAGGCGTGGTCTTCGGGCCACATGCAGTCCTGTGCGTTTTTTTTTCTGCATCTAAAACGCATGGAAAGAAAGTAATGTGGTTTTCAATGGCATAGTTCACACCAGTGTGGTCAGTTCCAGTGTGTTCCAGTTATATTAAAAAAAAAAAAAAAGTAGAACTTCATGCAATTATTCCTGCACTCGATTAAACTGGACGCTGTAAAACGCAGCAAAAATGCACTGGAACGCACCTAAACGCACTGAAACACACATGTACTTATTCAGGCTGCATTCACACTTCAGCGTTTTGAATCGCGGGCAGATTTGCCGCAATTCTGCCCGCGATTTGAAAGCGCCGATGTGTGAATGACAAATCGCAGGACTCACATTAATTGGAATGGCACCTAAAATCGCAGTGCGGGTCTGCCGCGATTGTCGCACGATCAATCGCACTGCAATCGCGGCAGCCCGCATTGCAGGAAGCATGTCGCCCCAAAAAGCTACTTTTGGGCGAGGTGCTTCCCGCCATGCGGGCTGCCGCAATTGCAGTGCGATTGATCGTGCGACAATCACGGCAGACCCGCACTGCGATTTTAGGTGCCATTCTAATGAATGTGAGTCCCGCGATTTGTCATTCACACATCGGCGCTTTCAAATCGCGGGCAGAATTGCGGCAAATCTGCCCGCGATTCAAAAAGCTGAAGTGTGAATGCAGCTTTAGGGCCGGTTCACGCCATAGGAACGCAGTCCAGATGTGTTCCGGGTGCTTTTTTGCATGCGCGTTTTTGACGCGTTCCAGTGCGTTTTTGATGCATTTTTGGTGCGTTTTTTGATGCAGTCCAGTGCATTTTTTCCTCCTCTTTTTTCTTAAACTCACATAAGGACATGTTCCAGTGCGTTTTTGATGCGTTTAGGTGCGTTCGAGTGAGTTTTTTATACGTTTTACAGCGTTCCAGTACAGTCCAGTACAGGAAAACTGCAGCATATACTACTTTTTTTTTCTGGAACTGCAAGCACTGGTGTGAACTATACCATTGAAAACCATATAACCTACTATCCGTGCGTTTTTGATGCAGAAAAAAAATGCACTGGACTGCATGAGGTGTGAACTGGCCCTTAAGGTTAAGGAAAAAAAGCACTGGACTGCATCAAAGAACACACCAAAAATGCATCAAAAACGCACTGGAACACATCGAAAACATGCTTACAGAAAAGCATCTGGAACGCATCAGGACTGCGATTCTGTGGTGTGAACTGGCCTTTAAGGTTAAGGAAAAAGGGGGGGAAAATGCACTGGACTGCATGAAAAAGGCATCAAAAATGCATCAAAAACTAACTGGAGCGCAGCGAAAACCCGACAAAAACGCGCTTGCAGAAAAGAATCTGGAACGCATCAGGACTGAAATTCTATGGTGTGAACTGGCCCTTAAGGTTAAGAAAAAAGAGGATGGAAAATGCACTGGACTGCATCAAAAACGCACCAAAAATGCATCAAAAATGCACTGGAACGCAGCGAAAACGCACCAAAAACACACTTGCAGAAAATCATCTGGAACACATATGGACTGCTATTCTATGGTGTGAACTGGCCCTTAAGGTTAAGAAAAAAGAGGGGGAAAATGCACTGGACTGCATGAAAAAGGCATCAAAAACGCACTGGAACGAATCAAAAACACGTCAAAAACGCGCTTGCAGAAAAGCATCTGGAACGCATCCGGACTGCGATTCTATGGTGTGAACTGACCTTTAGGTTTAAGAAAAAAGGGGGGGAAAATGCACTGGACTACATCAAAAACGCACCAAAAATGCATCAAAAACGAACTGGAACGCAGCGAAAACGTGCCAAAAACGCGCTTGCAGAAAAGCATCTGGAACGCATCAGGACTAAGATTCTATGGTGTGAACTGGCCCTTAAGGTTAAGAAAAAAGAGGATGGAAAATGCACTGGACTGCATCAAAAACGCACCAAAAATGCATCAAAAACCTACTGGAACGCAGCGAAAACGCACCAAAAACGCGCTTGCAGAAAAAAAATCTGGAACACATACAGACCACGATTCTATGGTGTGAACTGGCCCTTAAGGTTAAGAAAAAAAGGAGGGGGAAAAAACACGGGACTGCATGAAAAACGCATCAAAAACGCATCAAAAACGCACTGGAACGAATCAAAAATACGTCAAAAACGCGCTTGCAGAAAACGCATCTGGACTGTGATTTTATGATGTGAATTGGCCCTCAAAGTGGTGTCAGATCGATTGTAATAGAGGGAAGAGAACGCGGGAAAATGCGATGCGTTCATATGAGAAGGCGGCAGTTCTTGAAGGGTTAATGTGTGATGTCGGGGTGAGTCACTCCTGGATGCGGGGCGTTCGCCTCTCACCCTCATTAACCCCGAACACTTTCTTCTTTCTCTCTCTTTATTATCTCCCTGTCAGCCTTTCATGCCGGCCCTGAGATTTGCAGCTTCAGGTAACACGTTCCCGAGTGTCTGCGGGGCGACTTCTGGGAATAATCTGCGGTGAGGGCGACTATTCCAGTTATGGGTGACTCAGCTGGGGGGGGCTGGTCACATGACTACGCGCTGATTCACCGGAGGGGGGGGGGGGGGGGCGATGGAGGGGTCAGGCAGAAGGCAACCCCAATCGCACACAGAGCAGCTGCCTCACCGGCTGTCAGTTATGTGTAGAGCGTAAGCTCTTGGGGGCAGGAACCCCCTTCGTTGCGCAGAGCTATTCCTTCAAGATCCATATTTCAGTTCCCCGGAACCAGCACCTTGCGATAAGGCGCTTTAACCCTTTCACTGCCAGGGCCATTTTTGTGGGTTTTTTTTTTTTTGGCCTTCCGAAGATTTACCCCCCTTCAGGACCAGGCCATTTTTTACGATACGGCAATGCGTTATTTTAACCGACAATTTGCGCGGTCGTGCGGCAATGTAACCGAACAAAATTGACGTCCTTTTTTTTCCCACAAATAGAGCTTTCTTTTGGCGGTATTTGATCACCTCTGCGTTTTTTTTGTGTTTTTTTTTTTTTTTGCGCTATGAACAAAAAAAAAAGAGCAACAATAAAAAAAAAATATATATATATTTCTTACAAATACATCCAATAAAAAAATGGAAAAAAATCGAATTTCTTCATCAACTTGGGCCAATATGTATTCTGCTACATATTTTTGGTAAAAAAAAAAAAAAATCGCAATAAGCGTATATTGATTGGTTTGTGCAAAAGTTATCAGCTCTACAAACTATGGGATAGATTTATGGACTTTTTATTTATTTTTTTACTAGCAATGGCGGCAATCCGCGATTTTTAGCGGGACTGCGACATTGCGGCGGAGAAACCTGACACTAAGCGTACTTTCACACTGGGGCGGATGCCGGCATTAGCTAGTTTTAGCGGCGCTTTACCGCTGTCATAGCAGCGCTTTTTCGGACGCTAGTGGGGAGCTTTTAACCCCCTGCTAGCCGCCAAACAAAGAGTTAAAGAGCACCCGCGTTGCAACGCTGCCCATTCCCTTCAGCGGGCTAAAACGCCTGAAAAGCGCCCCCAGTGTGAAAGTACCCTTTAGTGACACTTTTTAGGGATCAGTGACACCAATACAGTTATCGGTGATAAAAATATACACTGTCACTGTACTAATGGCAGGGAAGGGGTTAAATGTGTTCCTAGGGAGTGATTACTAAAGTTATAGCGTCTACAAACTATGGGATGTATTTACGGAATTAAAAAAAAAAAAATTTACTAGTAAAGGCAGCAACTTATAGTGGGACTGCGGCATTGTGGCAGACAAATCGGACACTAAGGGGTTGATTTACTAAAACTGGAGAGCGCAAAATCTGGTGCAGCTGTGCATGGGAGCCAATCAGCTTCTAACTTCAGATTGCTCAATTAAGCTTTGACAAAAAACCTGAAAGCTGTTTGGTTTCTATGCAGAGCTGCACCAGATTTTGCACTCTCTAGCTTTAGTAAATCAACCCCTAAGTGACACTTTTTTGGGGGACCAAATACAGTGGTCAGTGCTAAAAATATGCACTGTCACTGTACTAATGACACTGGCTGGGAAGGGGTAAACATCAGGGGCGATCAAGGGGTTAAATGTGTTCTTAGGGAGTGATTACTAACTGTGTGGGGGTGGTGGTTGCACTGTGGGAAGGCAGAGATCCGTGTTTCTGCTGTTTAAGAACACAGGATCACAACCTTCCTTTCTCGCAGAACGGTGATCTGCCCTATTTACATAGGCAGACGGCCGTTCTGCCTGTGTCTCAAACGATCGGCGGGTCCCGTCGGCCCGTGCTGATTGTCCCCACTGTGTCCAATCACAGCTGGAGCGGGTCACGGGTGGAGCGCGTGCACGCCTCAGGCCCGGAAGTCCAGGATCATGTACAGGTTATGTGATTCTGCACAGGAGAGCCGCTTTATATATGTATATTGTACATATGTTACATTGTAAAGCGCTGCGTAAACTGTTGGCGCTATATAAATCCATTATAATAATGATAATAATTATATATATATATATAAAATTATTATATATATATATATATATATATATATATAAAATTATTATTAATATTATTAATATATATATATATAAAATGATTATTAATATTATAAAATCTATATATATATCTATATATATATCTATATATCTATATGTATATATATATATATATATATATATTATCTATATATATATATATATATATATACATATATCTATCTATCTATCTATCTATCTATCTATCTATCTATCTATCTATCTATCTATCTATCTATCTATCTATCTATCTATCTATCTATCTAATTCAAAAACATGAATTATTTTCTGACAGCGGAGATTCAAAAGGTAAATCCACTTTCGTGGGAAATACATATAAAAAAAATAAAAAAATAGCAAATAAAAAAATAAAACAGTGTACTGCGTCACAAGTCACATTATAATTGAATTTTATTAAAAATGACCTTTCCTTTTCAATCTGCAGCCGCTGTAATTTTCTGTAAAATGCAATATGGCCACCTGGGGGCGCTCTGTACAGAGACGGTATACAGACCCCCCCCCCCTCCCACCTCCCAGATATGTAATTTCCTGCTTGTGTGATTGGCTGGCTGGAAGTCTGCACTAAGATACAAGTCCGATTTTGGGCATCCCCTGCAAGAAAAAGGAATACTCCCAAAAAGAGAAATCACACCTAAAAAGGGATGCAGGCCCTGCCATTTTCCTCATTGGGGCCCTGCAGGTGCAGCAGCTGGTTGATAATTATAAAACCACCCCCATACAGATTCGCTCATGGACACAGAGAAACAAGAAGCTATTTCTTCAGAGTAACAAAAAGGTAGGAATCTCACCCAGAGGGGAGGGTTTTTTTTTTTTTTTTCTTAACAAAAGCGGAGTTACTCTTTAAATTAGTGACAATTTCTTTTTTATGTCAAATGATATTATTGTAACATTTTATCAAGTGAAAAATTCGAGTAAAAAATGCACATAAAGTTAATTTTAGGGCACACAAGCGCAATATGATACCCAATTTTTGGTAAAATATAAAAGATGAGGATGCACCAAGTAAATAGATATCCAAATTTTTCAATAGGTGATGCTCTTTAAGCCCCTACAGGTCATCATTTTAGAGTTCTTTGTGAATAATGGGCCTAGATTATTGCTCTCACTGCAATATGATAACGTTTGTATCCATATGTACATGGAGGTGGGGCAAGCTCAATTTTTTTTTTGGGGGGGGGGGTTAAGTGCTTAAATGTAACTTAAATTTTTTACAGTTTTTTTGTTTCACTATCTCTTTTTTCACTAAAACTTGATGTATATCACATGAGGGACCAAAAGTGCTTGTGACAGGTTCTCTTTAGTGAGACATCAGGGGTTTATTAGACCCCTGATATCTCTCTCCGTCCCTCCATTGAAGCTAATGGAGTGTAGATTGCGCTCCATTAGCTTCTTCCCTGGCCACAGCAGCCTGGGAAAGTGACACCGGAACTCAGAATTGATGTAATGCATGTCGCGTCTGGGTTCTTACCAGGTGTCAGAAACCATGAAATCAGCCCAAGACAGAAGTACAGTCAAATCACACTTGTTTAATAATAAAAGTAAAAAGAACAAACCTAGTCAAAGCATAGGCAAAGTTCAGTAACCGGAACGGATAGTCAGCCAAGCCAGAAGTCAGGGATCAATGTAGTGGAACAGCAAGCAGGATCTGGAGCCAGAAGGGATGTCAGAAAGCAAGTCTTGAACAGGATCGCAGGAGATAGTTTCTGTGATGTTGACCAAGGCAAAGGCAGAGATCCTCTGAACTGCACGGCAGGACTGACGAGCAGGATATCATCAACAGCTGAGTAACTGTGGAGAGAGATAGGAGGTGGCAATTAGCTGACAGCTGAGCGGTCAGCTCAGAGAAGGCAGGGCTGAGCCTATCCCTGACACCAGGTAGGGGAGATCGGTGATGGACGTTCACTGGTCTCCCTCCCCTCTACCAGGCGGCACCCACCATGCCCATTTTAGGTCCACTGATGGGAAATGTGGAGCCCAGGAAACATGGCCGGCGTGGGATGATTGTACTGGGGGGGGATAGAGATCGTCTTTTATCTGAAAGCTGATAGTTGGCTTGTCACATATACACACATTGTAAACCCAAAAGCAAAGTAGCTCATGCAGCTTTTTTCAAGCTTCGCGCATTTTTACCAACGCGTTTTGCTGTGTTTGTCGTGCTTTTTTTGTGCAAATAGCATGCGTCGGCTTTGACACATTTGTTGTGCCATGACCCATGATTTTGTGCACATTCACAAAAAGCTATAGTGTGAATGCAGTCTAATTGTGGGAATCAGGGCCAAGAGTGGGTGGTCCCTGCATATTTAGGGGAGGGGTCTTGGTGTGACCAACCTGTAAAGTGGACACCATGGAACAGACTGTGCACATTCAGATGTGGGATCTGGGCAGGGCCAACCCATAAGGTAGACACGATGGATGGGCCGTAAATATTCAGATGTGGGGTCTGGGCAGGACCAACCCATAAAGTGGACACGACACCATGGATGGGCCGTGCATATTTAGACATGGGGTCTTGGCAGGACCAAACCATAAAGTGTACACATGGATGGGCTGTGCAAATTTAGATGTGGCGTCAGGGAAAGACCAATTCACAAAGTGGATGCCATGGGTGGGCTGTGCTTATTCAGACGTGGGGCCTGGGCAGGACCAACACATAAAGTAGACACCATGAACGGGCTGTGCATATCTAGATGTGGGGTCTGGGCAGGACAAGCCCATAAAGTGGACACTATGGCAGGACCAACCCATAAAGTTGACACTATGGACGTGCCGTGCATATCTAGATGAGGAATCTGGGCAGGACCAACCCATGAAGTGGACACAATGGACAGGCTGTGCATATTAAGGCATGGGGTCTGGGCAGGACCAACCCATAGAGTGGACACCTTGGACGGGCCGTAGTTATTCAGAAGTGGGGTATGGAAAGGACCAACTCATAAAGTGGACACCATGGACGGGCCGTGCAAATTTAGATATGGGATCTGGTCAGGACCAACCCATAAAGTGGACATGATGAACAGGCTGTGCATATTAAGGCATGGGACCTTGGCAGGACCAACCCATAAAATGGACACCTTGGAATGGCCGTACTTATTTAGATGTGGGGTCTGGGCAGGACCAACCCATCATGTGGAAACCATGGACGGGCCGTGCAAATTTAGATGTGACGTCTGGCGAAGACCAATTCACAGAGTGGACATCATGGGTGGGCTGTGCTTATTCAGACGTGGGGCCTGGGCAGGACCAACTCATAAAGTAGACACCTGGGATGGGGGGCTGTGCATATCTAGATATGGGTATGGGCAGGACCAACCTATAAAGTGGACACCTTGGACAGGCTGTGCATATCTAGATGTGGGGTATGGGGTATGGGCAGGACCAACCCATAAAGTGGACACCTTGGACAGGCTGTGAAAATTTAGATGTGGGATCTGGGCAGGACCAACCCATAGAGTGGACACCATGAAGGGGCTGTACATATTTGGACGTGGGGTCTGGGCAGGTCCAACCCATTAAGTGGACGACACGATGGACTGCAGGCTGTGCCTATTAAGGTATGGGGTCTGGGCAGGACCAACCCATAAAGTGGACACCTTGGACGGGCCGTACTTATTCGGATGTGGGGTCTGGGAAGGACCAACTCATAAAGTGGACACCATGTACGGGCCTGTGCATATTTAGATGCGGGGTCTGGGAAGGACCAACTCGCAAAGTAGACACTATAGAAGACGTGTAGATTTAGACGTGGGGGGATTGAGCAGGACCAACCCATAAAGTGGACACCATGGACATGTAGTGAATATTCAGACGTAGAGTCTGGGCAGGACCAACCCATAAAGTGGACACCATGGACATGTAGTGAATATTCAGAGGTAGAGTCTGGGCAGGACCAACCCATAAAGTGGACACCATGGACATGTAGTGAATATTCAGACGTAGAGTCTGGGCAGGACCAACCCATAAAGTGGACACTGTGTATGGGCCCTACAAATTTAGACATGGGACCTGGGCAAGACCAACCCATTAAGCGGACACAATGGACAGGCCATGCGAACTTAGATGTGGGGTCTAAGCAGTACCAACTCATACAGTGGGTGTGATTTTGGCACTCTGACCCATAAAGTTGGCGGACAAAATGCAGTCCGTGGGCAGGATTATCCGTGACCCAGAATCCAGGACCGTAATGTTGGTAAGCATGCATCTCCATAAAGGTGACCATCCTATCTACATGCTAATGGCGCGTGCGGCGTTTAGCGATACGCAGGTGTAAAATATCGACGCAGCCCCCCAAAAAATCCCCCTCTAAGTCCTTTTCTTGCTGGTGGCACGTGGAGCTGTGGGAAAAGTCTCCCCCCGAACAACAATCCCACCCGGGAGCAGCAGGTTGTTTATAAACACCACCAGATGACTTTCAGTAAAGAAAGGTGATTCACAGACTCGTCAGCGGCGATTAAAGACTCCGCCGCGAGCTGAATGGAGAGCCGGCACAGAGCGCTGCCAAGCCAAAGGAAAAGTTTGGAGAGAAAGCAGGGGATTTCCAAACTTGGGACGGCTGATTGAACTTTCTTCTGGAAAGTCCCTGATTAACGTGACTTTTTTTGTTGTTTTTTTTTTTTTTGTCAGATCTGAAGACCATCTGGATTTTATTTTCAGACTTCATTCTGGGAGGAATCTGCATATCTGAAGCAGAGGGAGAGAGAAGGGGGGAAAGTAGGAGAGGAGAGCTGCACAGGATTGTTTTCCAGAGTCGGCTCAGACTAAGGAAAGTCCCTCAAGCCAAACGGTAATTGTTGGTGACCTTCTTCTGGAGATGAGGCTCTTGTAAAACGTAGACCGCAATGGGGCCTGACAAGTGGAAGGGGTCACGATGGAATTAAAAAAAAAGTTGGGCGGCTGATGTCGGCCCCCATCTCCTGTTTTCCCACAGCCTGGACCGCCGGCGCGATTGTTCCTTTTAACCCCTTGAAGGGTGGCCATACAATCAGATTGTACAATCCAGTGCCGGGACAAGGTCATCTAGAGCCCAAGGTGAACATGCCAAACTGTGCCCCCTCAAGAGCATTATGTGTAAGCAAACCCCCACCCCCCCAAAAAATTGCATTAAACTGCATGCTTTCCCTCTAAACATAAATTCCCCGTCCTCCCAGTACAAATCCACCGCCCTGCTGAAATCCCCCCTCCCAGCACAAATGCCCTTCCCCCCCTGCAAATAAATCAACCCTCCTAGTACAAATCCCCTACCTTTCAAATCCCTCAAATTTCCTCTTTGATTACACCCCCCCCCCCCCCTCCTAGC
>JBBGZY010002064.1:0-15000 GCA_037952925.1 Lithobates clamitans | reverse complement strand
AGCTCGTTGTCGGAAATTTTGACCGTGTGTAGGCTCCATCGGACATTTTCCATCAGAATTTCCGTCACACAAAATTTGTGCTGGTTCTCAAATTTTCCAACAACAAAATCCGTTGTCGTAAATTCCGATCGCGTGTACACAATTCCGACGCGCAAAGTTCCACGCATGCTCGGAATCAAGCAGAAGAGCCGCGCCGGCTATTGAACTTCATTTTTCTCGGCTCGTCGTACGTGTTGTACGTCACCGCGTTCTTGACGTTCAGAATTTACGACAACATTTGTGCGACCGTGTGTATGCAAGACAAGTTTGAGCCAACATCCGTCGGAAAAAATACATGGATTTTGTTGTCGGAATGTCCGAACAAAGTCCGATCGTGTGTACGCCGCATAATAGTTGTCCTGTGGACAGATTCTCCCACCTGAGCTGTGGATCTCTGCAGCTCCTCCAGAGTTACCATGGACCTCTTGGCTCTTCTCTGATGAATGCTCTCCTTGCCCGGCCGGTCAGTTTAGGTGGACGGCCATGTCTTGGTAGGTTTGCAGTTGTGCCATACTCTTCCCATTTTCAGGTGATGGATTGAACAGAGCTCCGTGAGATGGTCAAAGCTTGGGATATTATTTTTATAACCTAACCCCGCTTTATACTTCTCCACAACTTTATCCCTGACCTGTCTGGTGTGTTCCTTGGCCTTCATGATGCTGTTTGTTCACTAAGGTTCTCTAACAAACTTCTGTGGGCTTCACAGAACAGCTGTATTTATACTGAGATTAAATTACACACAGGTGGACTCTATTTACTAATTAGGTGACTTCTGAAGGCAATTGGTTCCTCTAGATTTTAGTTAGGGGTATCAGAGTAAAGGTGGCTGAATACAAATGTACCCCCCACACTTTTCACATATTTATTTGTAAAAAGTGTTGAAAACCATTTATCATTTTCCTTCCACTTCACAATTATGTGCCACTTTGTGTTGGTCTATCACAGTGATGGTGAACCTTGGCACCCCAGATGTTTTGGAACTACATTTCCCATGATGCTCCACTACACTGCAGAGTACATGAGCATCATGGGAAATGTAGTTCCAAAACATCTGGGGTGTCAAGGTTCACCATCATTGAATCACATAAAATCCCAATAAAATACATTTATGTTTTTGGTTGTAACATGACAAAATGTGGAAAATTTCGAGGGGTGTGAATACTTTTTCAAGGCACTGCATTTTTATTTATTTTTTTTTTGCTTTTGTTATTTGTATTATATTATTTTTTTGTATTTTATTTTGATTTACATTTTTACATTTACATTCAATCCGATGCACTACATTTTGCGAACCGTTTTTGGGGTGCCGTTAAATTAACATTGACCCCCGCAGCGGTGCGATTGTGATGCGGCGGCGGGAAGAAAACGCAGAGGAATTGCTGCAAACCCCACACCGCATCCGTGTGAACCGGGACTAAAAAGGGGTAAAAAAAAAAAGAGCAGGAATTGCGCCCTGTATGTGGACCCCCTTCTCTTTGATCCAGCGAACTTTTTTTGCGCCGTGACATTCGCGCTTGCTGCGTCGGTGTTGTAACAAATTAAAAGCTGGGTCTGTGTTGGCCGCCGGCGCTCGGCTCGTGTTCAGCGCTCGGCGCTGTTTGTCAGTTTTCTGTTGTTCAGATACAATATGTTACCGTCTGGTGTTTTGGGGGAACACTCTGGGTGTGTGGGGGGGGGGGCTTTCTCGTGATTTCCCCAGCTGGTGCTTGTCAATATTCACTTAGCTTAACGCGTCCAAATTGGCCGCGCTCCACCCTGCCTGCCGCGCTCTCTCTGCTGCAATTATCTCTCTCTCCTCTTAACCAGATTAAATGCATTAAAATCCATCCCGGTCCAGCGTGGTCTGACATTGGGAGTGGGGGGCGGGGGGGGGGTCTTGTGCAGTATAGGGTGGACACAGTGCAGCCTATGGGGGGGGGTGTCTAGGGGTCCTATTCCACCAAACACGTACAATAATACATCGTGCCACAATGCATGCAAATGTACCCGCTGCACTGCACCACCGTTCATCGTATGGGGCCCCCAACGCACCGCAGTAATGCACATACCATGCGGCACTCTGCATTGATAAAAGAGGGTCGGGCACCTTTTCATCCATTGCGGTACATTGGGAGCCCGTTCATTGTGATAACGCATGTTGTTCATTCACAGAGTGTGAATGAGCCCTGGGTGAAAAGAGACACCAGATCGTTTTATTCACTCGGGGCCCATTCACCTCTATGTATTGTGCTGCATGCATTACTCCAACGCACAGTGCATGCATTACTCCAATATACAGTGCATGCATTACTCCAATGTACAGTGCATGCATTACTCCAATGTACAGTGCATGCATTACTCCAATGTACAGTGCATGCATTACTCCAATGTACAGTGCATGCATTACTCCAACGCACAGTGCATGCATTACTCCAACGCACAGTGCATGCATTACTCCAATGTACAGTGCATGCATTACTCCAACGCACAGTGCATGCATTACTCCAATGTACAGTGCATGCATTACTCCAACGCACAGTGCATGCATTACTCCAATGTACAGTGCATGCATTACTCCAATGTACAGTGCATGCATTACTCCAATGTACAGTGCATGCATTACTCCAACGCACAGTGCATGCATTACTCCAACGCACAGTGCATGCATTACTCCAATGTACAGTGCATGCATTACTCCAATGTACAGTGCATGCATTACTCCAACGCACAGTGCATGCATTACTCCAATGTACTGTGCATGCATTACTCCAACGCACAGTGCATGCATTACTCCAACGCACAGTGCATGCATTACTCCAACGCACAGTGCATGCATTCATGGGATAAGCTGCTATTCATTCTCAATGGCATCCTGACGCATTAAGCCCCACTTTATAGAAAAAAGCAGGTTGCGCTTGTGACGCCGTTCATTGTTAATGGCGCCCCAAATATGTACCCCAAATAAATACTCCAAATATGTGCCCCAAATATGTACCCCAAATATGTGCCCCAAATATGTACCCCAAATATATACCCCAAATATGTGCCCCAAATATGTACCCCAAATATGTGCCCCAAATATGTACCCCAAATATGTGCCCCAAATATGTACCCCAAATATGTGCCCCAAATATGTACCCCAAATATGTGCCCCAAATATGTGCCCCAAATATGTGCCCCAAATATGTACCCCAAATATGTGCCCCAAATATGTACCCCAAATATGTGCCCCAAATATATACCCCAAATATATACTCCAAATATGTGCCCCAAATATGTGCCCCAAATATGTACCCCAAATATATACCCCAAATATGTACTCCAAATATGTGCCCCAAATATGTACCCCAAATATATACCCCAAATATGTGCCCCAAATATGTGCCCCAAATATGTACCCCAAATATGTGCCCCAAATATGTACCCCAAATATGTGCCCCAAATATGTACCCCAAATATGTGCCCCAAATATGTACCCCAAATATGTGCCCCAAATATGTGCCCCAAATATGTACCCCAAATATGTGCCCCAAATATGTACCCCAAATATGTGCCCCAAATATGTACCCCAAATATGTGCCCCAAATATATACCCCAAATATATACTCCAAATATGTGCCCCAAATATGTGCCCCAAATATGTACCCCAAATATGTGCCCCATTTCTGTGCCAGCCAGAAACATTAGACTGCAAATCTCACAGATCTGACACTGTACGGGAGGAACCTTAAAGGAGAAGCATGAAATATATCCCAACCAAAAAAAAAAGTCAGATATCACAGCTTTATAAACATTGATCAGACAGGAGATAGAGAGATATGAAGCAACATTGTTTATAAACATTGTTTAGACAGGAGAGAGAAAGATACAAAGTACCATTGTTTATAAACATTGTTCAGACAGTAGATAGAGAGATGCAAAATAACATTGCTTATAAACATTGTTCAGACAGGAGATAGAGAGATACAAAGTAACATTGTTTATAAAAATTGTTCAAACAGGCGATAGAGAGATACAAAGTACCATTGTTTATAAACATTGAACAGACAGTAGATAGAGAGATGCAAAGTAACTTTGTTTATAAACATTGTTCAGGCCAGAGATATAGATAAAAGTAACATTGCCTATAAACATTAATCAGACAGGTGATAGAGAGATACAAAGTAATAATTGTTTATAAACATTGTTCAGATGGGAGGCAGAGAGATACAAATAAACATTGTTTATAAACATTGATCAGAGAGGAGATAAAGAGATACAAAGTAACATTGTTTATAAACATTGTTCAGACAGGATATAGAGAGATACAAAGTAACTTTGTATGATAAACATTGTTCAGACAGGATATAGAGAGATACAAAGTAACATTGTTTATAAACATTGTTCACATGGGAGATAGAGAGATATAAAGTAACATTATTTATAAACATTAATCAGACAGGTGATAGAGAGATACAAAGTAGCATTGTTTATAAACATTGTTCAGATGGGATATAGAGAGATACAGAGTAACATTGTTTATAAACATTGATCAGACAGGCAATAGAGAGATACAAAGTAACATTGTTTATAAACATTGTTCAGATGGGAGATAGTCTCGGTTCACACTGGGGCGGCTTCAAAGTCGCCCGACTCTGTATAGAAGTCAATGCAAGCCGCTCCGAAGTCGCACCCAAGTAGTACAGGAACCTTTTTGTAAGTCGGAGCAACTTGTGTCGCTCCAATTAGAACGGTTCCATTGCACTGAATGGAGCATGTCTTGTCAGGTGGCTAAGTCACCTGATAGGTCGCCCCGGTGTGAACCGAGCCAGAGAGATACAAAGTAACATTGTTTATAAACATTGTTCAGACAGGAGATACAAAGGCCGTTTTCACCTAGTGATCTGGACAGTAAAACACCTCCTGTATTATTGAGACAGAACTCTGGAGGAAGGAGCACAGGAGGCACAGCGGCCTTGTCAGTCTGGGGGGGGGGGGGGGTTGGGGGAGTGTCAGGCATACTAGCAGATTTAGATTTACTAACAAATTGAAGCCCAAACTCCATCTCACACTTTATAAGCAGTTACAGCAAACAGTTTTTTTCTGCTTTTGGGGGTTAAAGGTTTTTATATAAATAAATAAAAGCTGATCATTGTACACCCCCCCCCCCCCCCCATCAGTGGTGAATGGTTTGTCTCATCCCTCCAACTGCTACACCTGCAGGACAGCTTGTTCTGTTGAAAAGCAACAGATTTTACTGGCTGGATCGCAAGGTGAAAATAAAAGAAAATAATGCCCTAAAAGGAAAACAAATGCAGGCGTTACATCTAAGGATCGGTAGGCTACAATATAATAAATGTTTGCTTTTGGGTTTAATACGGCTTTTATAAAAAACTAATGAGATTGTATCTGGTGTCGCAGAATTCCGGCGATGCCACGCCCCGATTCCTGTGGTCCTCCCGCCTGTTGTGCTGTGCCCAGAGTTCCCCTTTAAGGAGGCCGGGCCGGGTTTTCTCCATGGATCGGGCTCTGGAAGGGCCGTCACATAGATATATTGCTCTACAACACTCTGCAAGGTCATCCATTAGCAGAAGGATTGTATTATGATTAATCTTTCATATTAAAAGCAGAGTTTTCCCCGGGGAGTCTGACAAATGCTCAGAGAGTCCTAATCCTTATTACTGTGAGTGCTCACCGTGTGCCAGCCAGAAACATGAGCCCCGGCACCGGAGGAGCCTTAAAGGGGAACCGCCAGAAGGAAAACCTATCCAAACCAAAAATCTCACATACAGCAACTTTATAAACATTGTTCAAATGGGAAAAAGAGAGATACAAAGTAACATTGTTTATAAACATCGATCAGACAGGAGATAGAGGGATACAAAGTAACATTGTATTGGTTTATAAACAATGTTACTTTCTATCTCTCTATCTCCTGTCTGAGCAATGTTTATAAACAACGTTACTTTCTATCTCTCTATCTACATTGTTTATAAACATTGCTCAGACAGGTGATTGCAAGTTACAAAGTAACATTTATACACATTGTTCAGATGGGAGATGCAAAGCAACGTTGTTTATAAACATTGATCAGACAGAGCGATACAAAGTAACATTGTTTGTAAACATTGTTCAAACAGAAGCTAGAGAGATACAAAGTAACATTGTTTATAACCATTAATTAGATGGGAGATAGAGTTATACAAAATAAAATTGTTTATAAACATTGTTCAGACCAGAAATTGAATTATACAAAGTAACATTGCTTATAAGCATTGTTCAGATGGGAAATAGAGAGATACAAAATAACAGTGTTTATATAAATTGATCAGACAGGAGATAGAGAGATACAACGTAACATTGTTTATAAACATTGCTCAGACAGGAGATTGTAAATCACAAAGTAACATTTATAGACATTGTTCAGACAGGAGATACAAAGAAACATTGTTTATAAACATCGATCAGACAAGAGATGGCGAGATACAAAGTAACATTGTTTGTAAACATTATTCAGATGGGAGATAGAGATATACAAAGTAACCTTGTGTATAAGCATTGTTCAGATGGGAAATAGAGAGATACAAAGTAACATTGTTTATAAACATTATTCAGACAGGAGATAGAGAGATACAAGGTAACATTGTTTATAAACATTGCTCAGACAGGAGATAGAGAGATACAAGGTAACATTGTTTAGAAGCAATGCTCAGACAGGAGATAGGGAGATACAAGGTAACATTGTTTATAAACATTGCTCAGACAGGAGATAGAGAGATACAAGGTAACATTGTTTAGAAACAATGCTCAGACAGACAGGAAATGGAGAGATGCTAACTAAAATTGTTTATAAACATTGTTCAGACGAGAGATACAAAGTAACACTGATTATAAACATTGTTAAGACAGGAAATAGAGATACAAAGTAATATTGTTTATAAAAATTGCTCAGACAGGAGATGGAGAGATGCAAAGTAAAATTGTTTATAAACATTGTTCAGAGGAGAGAGAGCGATACAAAGTTATATTTATAAACATTGTTTGAAATTTGCCAATTAGAATAATTGTTCAAATGACAACTAAGACAGGAATTCTAAGAAGATTTTCTCCCATTTTTTGTTCGATCTCCAGGACAGGAAGTGATGGGAATTCTTCCCATCTGGACACAGACAGCAAATTATAACCTAAGAGGGATTTTAAAGCTGAAGTTGTAAATCTATAAAACAGCAATTCTGCTATCGTTTTGCCTCTACCAATTCCTCCCCGCCCCCCCCCCCCCCCAATCAAGATGGTAATAAAATGTGAACTCTGCACTTCTCTATCCACCTGCCGACCACATTACATTTATATACGTTGTGGCTTGCAAGTAGTTTCCCGGGATTTTGGCTGAAGATATCGGCCACAATCCCGGTATTTATTTTTTTTTTCAGCCAGCAGCTCCCTATCTTACGAAAGCGGTTTGAGGGGCTCATTAGCCTCTGGATCTCTTTCAGAAGCAGCGGGAGGTTACTACTGTAAAAAATTGCTTTACACCCAACCACCACCCAACCTCTACTTCAGCCACTTGCCGGTGTTTCCTGGGCTTACTGATTTTACCGGCGTGCCCGAGAAAAGATCCAGCTGGCTGGTCACAGAGGCAAAAAGAAACCAGATTGTCTCTGATCTCCTCTATGGCCTTGGAGGACCGGAGCGACGTCATGAGGCATCTAGGGCAGAAGTAAACAATACTTTTTTTTAAAGGAAAGGATCAAAAAAAGCTTTTTTTGATCTTTTGGTTTTAAAGGTAAATAAGAGATTTGGGATCTTTTTGACCCCAGATCTCTCTATAAAGAGGACCTGTCATCCATATTTCTATTACAAGGGATGTTTAATTCCTTGTAATAGGAATAAAAATGATTTTAAAAAAATTAAAGGAACAAAAAAAAAAAAAAAAAAAATTAAATTAGAACACAGCATAAAAATAAAAAAATAAATTAAATTAGAATACAAACAATTAAAGCGCCCCCATCCTTCCGTGCTCACGCGCAGAAGCGAGCGCAGACGTAAGTCGCGCATGCATATGTTAACGTTGTTCGCACCACACATGTGAGGTATCGCCGCAAACGTTGGAGTGAGAGCAATAATTCTAGTGCTAGACCTCCTCTGTAATTCTAAACAGGTAACCTGAAAAAAAAATTTAAAGCATCGCCTATGGAGATTTTTAAGTAGAGTAGTTTGGCGCCACTCGCAATTTTAAAGCCTGATATGTTAGGTATCTATTTACTTGGCCTAACATCATCTTTCATATTTTATAAAAAAAATGGCGTATGTATTGTGTTTTGTTTTTTTTAATTAATTAAAGTGTATTTATTCCAAAACAAATTATGTTTGAAAAAGCGCTGCGCAAAAAACATGTGACATAAAAAATTGCAACAACCCCCATTTTATTCTCTAGTAGACATGTGCAGGTGGAAAAAATGTGTTTAGTTTTCGTTATTTAAATAAATTTATTTAGTTAAATTCGTTACGTTCGTTTTCAGAATTTTTGTTTAGTTCATTTCGTATTCGAATTCTAAAAATGCGACTGAATTTGAAAAATTCAACTGCATTCGAAAAAAAAATTTATCGAATCGGTGTTCGAATTCGAAAAAGCATTTGAATTCAATTTTTTTTCCATTTAAATGCAGCTGTTGCTTTAGGCTATTGATACTGACTAACCATCTTCCGAAATTTCGAATAGAATGAATTCTTATAGAAAAGTTTAGAATAGAATAGAAAAGAATAGAAGAGAATCTAATAGAAAATAAGAAAGTGGGAGAATTCTATATTAATTGTAGGCATGAGCTGAACACCCCCCGGTTCGGTTCGCGGCAAAACATGCGAACAGGCAAAAAATTTGTTAGAACATGTGAACACCGTTAAAGTTTATGTGGCACAAATGTGAAAAATCAAAAGTGCTAATTTTAAAGGCCTATATGCAAGTTATTGCCATAAAAAGTGTTTGGGGACCCGGGTCCTGCCCCAGGGGACATGTATCAATGCAAAAAAAAAGTTTTAAAACTGCAGTTTTTTCGGGAGCAGTGATTTTAATAATGCTTAAAGTGAAACAATAAAAATTAGCTATTCCTTTAAATATCGTGCCTGGGGGTGTCCTTAGTATGCCTGTAAAGTAGCGCATCTTTCCCATGTTTATAACAGTGCCACGGTAAAATGCCTTTTCTAAAGGAAAAAATGTAATGTAAAACTGCTCGCGGCTGTAATGTATTGTCGGAATTGGTGGTGGTGCCACAACACTGTAACCCCTCACAGATACTCTTGTTGGGCGCAGGAACGTGCCCTGCTGTGAAATATTGTATCAAAAATTGTAATTACATACCCCGGTATGCACAAAAATTTGGCCTTGGGTGGTGTTGGTGGTGCCCTAAAACAAAAATATTGTTGGAAGCTAGCATCATTAAGATTAAGGAGGAATAGGATAGTCAGCATAGGCAGTCTTCAAGGGATCCCACATCCATAGCAAATTCAATCAGTTACATCAGCATCAGGTGCTTGATAGCTGCTGATCCAAGACTGATTCATTTATATGAATGTGAGCCTATCAACAGAGTCTGTGGACAAGCGCACTCTTTGATTCGTTACAAACCCTCCAGCAGCACTGAATGTGCGTTCAGAAAGCACGCTGAATGCAGGACAGGCCAGTAGCTCAATTGCATATTGAGCAAGTTCTGGCCAGTGGTCCATCCTCAAGACCCAGTAACCCAGTGGATGCTCTGTTGGAAAGGTCTCCAAGTCTGCTCTTGCCCCTAGATATTCCTGCACCATGTAATGCAGACGCTGGCGATGGTTGCTTGAACCGATCAGACCTTGGCGCTGAGGACTGAAAATTTTTTTAAAGGCATCTGTCAGCTGGCCACCTTCTCCACCGCTCTTCCTCTGACTGAACGAAGCCTCAGCAACACATTGTCCAGCACCAGGAAATTGTAACCTCTCAGGGTCTGGAAATGTATTGCACAAACCTTTCTTCAAGGCCTCCTAAGGATGTTTCATCCTCTGCTCCCTCTGCGAAGGCAGGATGAGTTCTGCAGCCTTAACCTTGTAACGTGGATCAAGAAGGGTTGCCAGCCAGTAATGATCCCTCTCCTTGATACCACGAATCCTAGGGTCCTTTTGCAGGCTTTGCAGAATCCGGGTGCCCATGCAGCATAAGTTTGCAGAGGCATTCGATTCTGAGTCCTCTGGGTCACTGAGGATAACGTTGTCAGGAACTACCTCCTCTCAGCCACGTACAACTCCTTGGGTTTCTGTGGACTGAAAACCATCCCTTGAAGACTGCTGCTGAGTGTTATCCTCTACATCCATGCTAACACAATCCTCCTTCTCCTCCTCTTCTTCCTGTGTGTTTGGCGGGCCCACAGGAAAGCTATCTGGATAAAGGGAACCTTGAGAGGTAAGGAAGTCCTCCTCTTCCTCCCGCTGTTCTGCCTCAAGTGCCCTGTCCATGATTCCATGAAGCGTGTGCTCCAACAGGAAGACTAGAGGGACAGTGTCACTGATGCATGCATTGTCGCTGCTCACCATCCTTGGGGCCTTCTCAAATGGTGACAGGACAGTGCAAGCATCCTTGATCAATAGTCACTGGTGTGGCTAAAAGAAGCCAAGCTCCCCTGACCCTGTCCTGGTGCCATAGTCGCACAGGTACTCATTGATGGCCCCTCTGCCCGGGTACCTGCTCAAGAACCGCTGCACCACCAAGTTCAGCACGTGTGCCAAACATGGGACATGGGTCAAGTGTCCCTGTCAGAGGGAAAAGAGAAGGTTGGTGCCATTGTCGCATACAACCATTCCTGGCTGAAGCTGGCATAGCATCAACCACCTCTGAGCCTGTCCCTGCAGAGCTGACAGAATCTCTGCCCCAGTGTGGCTCCTGTCCCCTAGGCAGGCCAACTCAAGCACCGTATGGCATCTTTTAGCCTGCCTGCTTGCTTAGCCCCTTGAACGCTTATGGAACACCGCTGGTTCAGAGGACAAATCTGCAGAAGAGGCCATAGAGGAAGAAGAAGAAGAAGAGGAGGGGTGGAGGAGAGAGCTGTGGCAGAATCACCACTAGCATTTTGAAGGCGTGGTGGCGGAACAAGCTCCAACAACACTGAACCCTGTCCTGCATCCTTCCAAGCTGCCAGCAGAGTTACCCAGTGCTCCGTGAAGGAAAGGTAACGTCCCTGCCCATGCCTGCTGGACCATGACCAATTCATTGCCTTCCACATGCCGGTAGAGAACCGGAATGGCCTTTCGTGAAAAGAAATGGTGTTTGGAACCTGCCACTGAGGTACAGCACATTCCACAAATTCACAAAAGGGGGCAGAGTCTACCAGCTGAAAAGGCAGCAGTTGCAGTGCTAGCAATTTGGCCAAGCCAGCATTTAGACGCTAAGCATGTGGATGGCTGGAACCAAATTTCTTTTTACGGTTCAGCAACTGGGGTAGGAAATTTGCCTGCTAAAATCAGATGGTGGTGTATTGCTAGCAGATTGGCTGCAAGTACTTGGGACACCTATTGCTATACCTTCATTCCTCTCAGTGCAGGTTTTGAGACGACTGAAGGTATAGTAGGGTTGGAGATCCCAGATGAGGAGCAAGGAGAAGTCTGCCTTTTTCTTTGATGTGGGTCTTTCAAGTGCTGTTGCCAAAGACCTGCATGGCAGGTCGTCATATGTCTGGTCAAGCATGTGGTGCTGTTCTGGCCACGCTTGATACACTTCAGACATAGGTTGCAAACAGCAACAGTGTGCTTTGCTGCACACTGTCGAAAAAGACCCACAACAACCCACAGGAACTTTTCAAAATTAGCGGGGAGTCAGCAGCGCCCTGCACCCACAGAGCTCTGTGGTGTGATGCAATAGGGTGGCTGCCCTTAAGCTGCCCCCTAGAGGACATCCTGCCTCGTTGGAGTTGAGCCTCCTCCTCCTCTCTTCTCTCAGGCACCCAAGTACAGTCAGTGACCACATCATCCCCTCCCTCCTTGTCACTGGAGCAAACTTGGCAGTATGCTGCAGCTGGGGGAACATGACTGCCAGCTTCTTGTCCTTCTTTGGCACCCCCTCTATCTAGGCTCAAGTTACTCCCTTCCTCAACCTGGGAACCAACATGGGAGCCTTCAAATCGCTGCGCGTTCTCCAGCAGTATGTACCTGACACTGTGGTCAAATACTTCTGGGGACTCCTCCGTGCATGATGGTGGGGCTACGGAGGGAGTGACTGTGGACAAGGAGCCAGTGGAATAGGCCGCTTTGGCAGCTGCATTGGAAGGCAAACTACTCTGAGGCTGGGGTGACAGAGGATGAGGAGGATGAGGACGGCTTTGTTATCCACTCCACCAACTCTTCTGCATGTTGTGGCTCAATAACACGGCCAGCAGCAGTAAAAAAAAAGGACAAGCGTGAGGATAGACCATGTCCACGACCACCACTGTCGACCGTAGACACAGAGGCTGCCTGCCCTCTTTTAGTGGCCTGTGAGCGTCTGCCTCTCCTTGGTGATCTTCCAGACATGATGTACTTTTTTGTTTTGCAACACCACACTACACTGTATTAGATACTGCATTATGGGGCGAATTCGAATTTCTGAAGATGGTTATGTTCTTTATATTTTATTCTATTCTATTGTTTTTCTTTTCTATTCTCTTATTTTCTATTCTGTTATTTTCTATTATTTTAACTTTTTAGAAAATCGATTTCTAATTTTTTCTAATTTATTTTCAAATTCGATTTTAATTCGAATCAAATTTTGTCTGAATTTCGGTTTGTTATTTTGGATTCCTTTAAATTCATTACTATTGTAATTCGGATACACCAGAATTTCCCAATAACAAAAATTCGTCCGAATTTTGATCCAGAATGAAAAAATCGCACATGTCTATTCTCTGGGACCTTTTCTAAATATATATATATAATGTTTGGGGTTCTAAGTAATATTCTAGCAACAAAATACAGATTTTTTACCTGTAAACAAAGAGTGTCAGAAAAAGGCGGGGTCTTCGAGTGATTATTAAATACGCCACTTAGTGCAAATAAACCCTGCGAGGTGAGCGGCGGCGGCGGCATGTTTGTTTTTCCACAGAATCTTCTAAAATGGTCACATTGTTATCTAATGTGACATTCAGCAGTGGAAACATCTCCGGGGACTTCTCCTGGAAGTGGAAACCTTCAACATGGATTTCAGTTTTTTTTTTTTTCCGATTTTTATAAACCTCGGGTGACTGGCCGCGATCACACGAGCGGTCACATGTTCGAATCGTTATCTAATTCCGCTCTTTGATGTCGAAATACTTTCAAAATACTTCCGAGGATGCCGAAACTCGCTTTATTTTTGGAAACAAAATGTTATCAATGCGATAGAACTGGTTTTGTGTAAAAATAGGACGAAGGTTCCTCGATTACGTAAAACTACTGAACCACGAGACCCGGCTGGAGTTATTTCCTTGTATTTCCACCTCTGTTTGAGATTTGGTTCTTTTTGAGACTATGTATCATTTATTTATTTATTTTTTATCTTTTTTTTTCCATTTTTTTTGTTTATGAATTGTTGACATCATTGTTTTTTTGTCACATAGAGAGCAGTACTATCCTTATTTATAGGCCAACAAAGATAACAAACAAAGATGTGGTGTATTTACTAAAATAAAAGCTTTAGAAGATAAGTTATTGGAAAAAAAAAAAAAGTCAGAGCAGTATACTCCTAATGCCGCGTACGCACGATCGGAAATGCCGCCAGCAAAACTCCGATGAGAGCTTTTGGTCGGAAAATGCCGACCGTGTGTAATGCTCCATCGGACTTTTGCTGACGGAATTCTCGCCAGCAAAAAGATTGAGAGCATGTTCTCTATTTTTTGGTCGGGAAAAGTTCCTATCCGAAAATGCGATCGTCTGTATGCAATTCGGACGCGCAAAAAATCACGCATGCTCGGAACAATTCGACGCATGCTTGGAAAGCATTGAACTTCATTTACTCGGCTCATCGTAGTGTTGTACGTCACCGTGTTCTTGACGCGCGAAAGTTCAGAGAGCTTTTGTGTGACCGTGTGTATGCAAGCCAAGCTGGAGCGGAATTCCGTCGGAAAAACCATCCAAGTTTTTTCCGACGGAAAATCCGCTCGTGTGTGCGCGGCATAAGACCCATTTTGATGTGAGGCAACCCTTGCCACTCCTCTGAAAAGAGATCTGTGGCGGATCGCATTCATGGGGCGTTTGACAGGGAGTGAGGAGGAGATGTGTTGACTCCTTTCCGCCTGTTTAAACCCTGAAAATGCCAAACCGCCATGTCGCAATCATGTGCATTGCACACAGTTGCAGGGCAGTTGTGACAAGGTCCCATTCACTTGAACGGGTCATGTTCAGCGGCAGTACTGACCACCTAATGTGACGGGGGGGGGGGGGGGGGGTGTTAATTTTTGCCATTACAGTTCTAAGCGGGCTGCATGTCCCTGTTTAGGTTGGTGGTAAAAGCGGGGGGGGGGGGGGGGCGGGGGTCAGTAAAACCATTCCAAAGTATAGAGAGATACAAAGAAGTAACATGGTTTATACACATTGTTCAGACAGGATATAGAGAGGTACAAAGTAACATTTGTAAACATTGATCAGATGGGAGATAGATACAAAGTAACAATTGCTTATAAACATTGTTCAGACAAGAAATAGTGAGATACAAAGTACCATTTGTTTATAAACATTTTCATACAGGAGATAGAGAGATACAAATTAAAAATATATATAAACATTGTTTAGACAGGAAATAGATACAAAGTAACATTGTTTATGAACATTGTTCATACAGGAGATAGAGAGATACAAAGTAAACCATTTTTTTTAATAAACATTGTTTAGACAGGAAATAGATACAAAGTAACATTGTTTATAAACATTGTTCAGACAGGAGCTAGAGCAGGGGTAGCAACCTTGGCAATCCAGTTGTGGTGAAACGACAAATCCCATCATGCCTCTGCCTGAGGAGTCATGCCTGTGATTGTCAGG